>JARFJB010002468.1:0-20000 GCA_036346205.1 Vesta saturnalis | reverse complement strand
TCTGAAGTTATCAAAGGCAAATTGAAACTTCCTAGAAATCTTTTTCTTTATGACAGTATATTTCAAATTTTTTGTTTTGCTTAATATTGTTTCTGAAACTGCTTCAATTCATTTATTGTGAATTATAAGGGTTAAAAAGATTATTACTTTAAAAACCAACTGAAGTTTGAACTACTTGACACGCAGTCTTAGGGTTCTCAAATTATTATAAGGTCCCAATAAACAACCTGCAATGAAATTAATGTATAAAAACCAGATCTGTACACTATCAACTATAGTATATTTTCTCTTATACAATCTCAACATGTTACGTTACCTTCATTACACGGCGTAATCTACTCATTCTTATACACAAATTATACCAACTTAATATTAGAAGTTATTATTAATTTTATTAAATACATAAATAAAAAGTTTGTCTCGCGTAGGATTTGAACCTACGACCTGTACTTTGCTAGAGTACTGCGCTAACCAACTACGCCATCAAGGTTCAAGCCCCAATCGATGTAAATTTTGTCTTTATGTATGTAGAACTGATCTAAATTCTAAATATAATGGGATTACTATCAAATTACTTATTTTAATGGAATGTGAGCCTGCAATATCGCAAGGATTCACACATATCAAAGCAACTTGACTAATATTAAGTTATTATAAGTTTTTATTATGAACGAATAAGTTCAAAGGTAAATATGTAATTAAAAATTATTATTAATTTTATTAAATTCATAAATAAAAAGTTTGCCTCGAGTAGGATTTGAACCTACGACCTGTACTTTGCTAGGGTACCGTGCTAACCAACTACGCCATCAAGATTAAAGCCCCAACCGATGTAAATTTTGTCTTTATGTATGTAGAACTGGTGTAAATTTTAAATATAATGAGATTAAAATCAAATTACTTATATTAATGGAATGTGACGCTGCAGTATCGCAAGGATTCACACATACCAAAGCAACTTGACTAATATTAAGTTATTATAATAACTTAATATTAGAAGGATTATGAATATTAGAGCGAAATCTATATCAATGAAAGGCTTTGTCCTCACTCACTCAGTGATTGACTGAGACATCGATCAACGCCCAGCTCAGACCGTTAGTGTTAGGAACTTCAAATTGAGGTTACATGTTCCCCTTACCACGTAGTCGCACACTAAGGGAGTATTTTTGAAACTCATCCCCTAAGAGGTATAAATTAAAGGTTGAAGGAATAGGTCTTTCCGTAAACCCGGGTGGTTGGAGATCTGAAAATCGGGGAATCAATTCTCATTAATAATAGAACAAATCGACGTTTCATCGTTTTTTTAAATTTTACCTCAGGAGGATGAACTCGGTTTCCAAAGGGGGATGAACTGTTTAATAAAGCGAATATATCTTAAATTCCGTTAAGCCCAGAAAGGTAAAAATTGATATTTAGATGTTCCCGTTGCTAATCACTGGTATTTTGCTAGTATTACATGTACTGTAAAATCAATATCTAGCTCTCGATCCCTTTTTATTAAAAATAGTGATAGTCCTGTGAGGCTAGGCTCAAACAAGGTCACGATAACTGCAGAATTCTGTCATAATCCGAGCAAACATTTTTACTTTGGACAAAAATCTATAAATATACGTATTCACATGCAACGTAAAATCAGACCCTTTATTTCTCGGCGGTCCCAAATCGGATTATGACGTTATAGGGCTCATTGATCGGATAAACAGCAGATTATGTACACTGTTCCTACCACTGCCCAATATTAACCCTAGTACCATAACGTGAATGATTTGTTACAAATTAAACAACATGGGGTCGTATTTGACCCCAGTTGAAAGGGGCTTAAAAAGTAAAATAATTAAAACTCTCAACATAAAATTAAACACAAGTGAACATATTTTTTCACATAAAAAACTTAACATAATATTAAATTCTATAAGACACAACAATATTTTCAGTACAACAATATTTTGCATAAGTGAAGGTGTACATTCCTAGCAAATACTTAAACTATATATGTTCAGCGCACAATGAACACATATATGGCGACCTTTCCAGTCCTGGATTCTGGGGAAAACAGCACATCTATCTTTTCCCACTTGGTGCGCAGAGTAAAACTGCCTCAGTTCATCTCGTATATCCAAAAATTGTCATATAGTACTACTTCTCATATTTCGTGGTAATACCTCATTATAAGAACTAGCTTTTACGTGTTCCTCCACCAGTTTAAAAGATAATTTTTTAAGGAAATTTTTCCTGCTACATTTATAGTCGCTATTCTTGTATTTGTAAATATCACATATATTGATACCTGCCGCACCTAATATACCATAAAATATACGTAGCGGCTATCGGTGAGTTTTTTTAGATACAGTTCCAGATTTGCACAACAAATCGAAGGCATGGACACCACTTTTCGTCTCGTTATAAAATATATTGATTTCCCATTTTCTTGTTTCACCCGCGATTGGTTTGATCCTGTATGGTGCTAAGAAAAATAACACACTAGTTCCTTTTTGGAACGTAGGAGACTATTTTTTTTCTTTATCAAAACAAAAAGCACACATGCAAAATGTTGTAATAATGGCCGCTAGACTGTTATTAAAACAAATTCAGGAAAAGCAAATCTGATCGCACGAAAAGGGAAGGTAAGCTAAACAGACAAATTATCACGTGTGATCAAATCAGCCGCTTTCTTTAAAAAACACTAACCAGTTAATCGCAAAAAATAAACCTCGTTCCCCTCTGCACTTACCTCATCTCTATCTACTTGCGTCATATTTCTTTAACATCACGCTCTCACATAGAAGCAACATTGGAAGCTTTCAGGTAACCAACGACTGATATAATGCACTTCTTTCTTACTTAAGGACATAGTGTAACTGAGATGAATTTTCCCAGCTTCTGTAATGACTATAAGCTATATCTCACATTTGTCGCAGCTCTATTATAAAATTTACTCAACGAAAAATTGCATCTTTAATTTTGAAACTGCATTTTACATTCAATACGAAAATTTATTTCGCACTACAATAAGCTTAATAAAATCAATAGCAAAGATACGTCAATTTTAATCGTTAATTTATGATTATTTCAATACCAAAAATTCGGTGGAGCGAAAGTGAGAAAACAAAAGAAATGGCACTCAAGCAACCACGCATGACAAATCTTCCTCTATATCTTGTACATTATCAATTTAACTAACATTGTTCAAAATATCATCATCTTTTTCACTGTTGTCTTCCGATGCAATTCCTTGTTCGTAATCGATTTCTTCATAAAGGGCTTTCCAAACCTCTTGACTCGCAGTAGGTTTTTTTGCAGATCCATGCTTCAAATCCTAAAATATTTCACTTCCTCAACTCGATATTATAGCAGACTCACCTCTAAAAAAAGTGTTAAATTGTTCCATTGATCACAACTTGGGGTCAAAAACTAGTTTACTTCGAAAACTTGCTACCGGCAGAACAAGATCAAACAAATCGACTGCACATTAGAGCGTCCTACTGGCTACAGAGGATAAATGGACGTATGGCATGCTAACTGAAATACATGCCTACTTTGTGCTTAATAAAAAGAAAAAAATTGTAAATTAGATGGAAAAATAGAAAACAATAGAGGCTTTAATCACTTCCGTTGGTGCTGATTACGGTAGCAGTTTGAGTGAAAGTTCTTAAGAAGGCACTTTATAATTAAATTAAATTAGGTGGTGCAAGTTTAAACATTGTTCTAAGGTTATTAGACATGGAATGCATGGAAAACATGTACATGTTAAAACTGCAAAAAAAATATTTGTCCCTAAACGTCATATACGAGGGATGTGCAGTATTTAATGTCCCCAGCATAGATTACAATATTACAACATAACCCCCTTGAACTTATTCCACCTATGTTCAAGCACAGCAACACCTTTCTTGAAAAGCTCGAAGTCTTGATCACATAATAAGTCCTGCACTGCTGCCATAACTACGTTATAGCTCTCAAATTTTGTACCCCGAAGACTCTCTTTTAGCTTTGGAAAAAAAACTGGGAGATAAGTAAGGGGAGTAGGGTGAATGCTCCATAACTTCATACCCAACGTCATGAATTGCATTCATAGAAATAAGGCTCTTATGAACTGGGGCGTTGCCTTGATGAAACAGTATTCCGCGTTTTCTTTTTCTTTTTCCTTTAATGCAATAACGAGATTTTGTAACTAATGCTGCATGGTATTGACCAGTGACTGCGTGACCACGTTCCAAACATTTACCAGTAAAATTTCTTCGGAATCCCAAGAAACTGTAGCCGTTATCTTGCCCGCTGGAGCCTGTACACTAAATTTGCGTGGAGGGGGAGATCTTGGATGACGCCACTCCATACTTTGTTGTTCGCACTCAAGATCGAAGTGATAAACCCATGTTTCATCAACCGTAACATTGACTATTGAAGAAGTGATTCTCAAACGATTTTGTTCGGGAGCCAACGTCAGGGATACCCATATTGCTGACAACCTATGAAGCCCTAATAGTCATTTATTATGGTTCCAACCGTACCATTTGAAAGGCCTGTCATCTCCGCTACACGTCTTGTTGTCAATGGACGCTCTTTTCTAATCATGTAATTCACAAGATGACAGAGTGCACGCAGAATGCGGCCGACAAGAACCTTTTACACGTTCGCAGGTTGTTCTGCCACATTTGAACGCTCGAGACCAATTTTTTACTACGTGATATGAAGGAGTAGAATCTTCAAGCACGCCAACCGTATCTGTAAGAACCTTTTACACGTTCGCAGACCAATTTTTTACTACGTGATATGAAGGAGCAGAATCTTCAAGCACGCCAACCGTATCTGTATGAATTTATTTAGGTGTTAAACCTTTCATTTGTAGGTACTTGATGACATAATGAAGCTCACATTTTCCCGTTTCCCAACATTTTCGTGCAACCACTACTTTCAACAACTTTGATACTAATAACGCTCGACTAACCAAATTTGGTAGTTTGCTTGTAAATAAAATAACAAAACAAGTGCGGTTACTGGGGGCAACATATTTCAAAGCGATCTATGCTAAGGACAACAAATACTGTATATCCCTCTACTTCGGCAAATAACTGAAAGCGTTACGGATATTTCAGATGTTAATCTATCCTGCAGCAGTAAATAAAGTGTGTGAGCCCAATAGTCAGTTTTACATTGTACATCCAGATGGACACCTTTTACCTGGTAAGGCAAATTATGTTCCAGATGCCATCAATGCAACTCCGAGTAACATAGTACACATAGAAGACGAGTATCTTTTCCAAGACTTACAAATAATAGGTATTTAACAGTGCGTATATTCTACATACCTCAAGCATTTAACATATATATATATATATATATATATATATATATATATATATATATATATATATATATATACAGATAAATAAAACGAACGTTATTGAAAATGTGACAGGAGATACTACTGTAGACGATTTAAACACAGTGTTTCTTGAAAACAAACCTGAAATTAAAAGCGAAAGTGATACTACTAACTTACGACAACATCCAGTAAATGTCAAATCCAATGATGAGTTAATAGGTATCGAGACTTCGGGTTCAGAAGAGGCAGTTGGCGATCTCATTGTTGAAGTGGCGACATATTCGATAGTTGTTCCTACATGGCAAGGACACAGTTTATTAAAAAACGCATCTAGTGTGGAACAGGACACCATCTTCCATCCCACAGAAAGAAAATTAAGAGAAATAAAATAATTTTAGTGATACTAATTAACAACTATGCAACTTCCTTTCTTTTCATTAAGAAACTTAACAAAGAAAACTTTGCCAAACATAGTTATCTTTAGAAAATATGTTTACACATTTTCCTAGTTTGATAGTTACTCAAATATTGAAAATATTCAACATTCCACAATAGGAATTTATTGCCTCCAAAGTACGCTTCGTATCAAATGCACATGCACATGAACATGCACATGCACATGCACATGCACATGCACATGTACATGCACATGTACATTTACATGCACGTGCACGTGCACGTGCACATGCACATGCACATCCACAAGCACAAGCACAAGCACATGCACATAAACACACACATGCACATGCACATGCACATGCACATGCACACGCACATGCACATTTACATGCACATGTACATTTACATGCACGTGCACGTGCACATGCACGTGCACGTGCACATGAACATGCATATGCAAATGCATATGCACATATACATGCACATTTACATGTACACATGCACAGGCACATGCACATGTGCACATGCACATGCACATGCACATGCACGTGCACGTCCACATGCACATGCACAAACACATGCACATAAACATGCACATGCACAAACACATTCACATAAACATGCACATGCTCAGTACATGTACATTTGACACATTGCACATGCACATGAATTTACATGCACATGCACTGCACATGCACATGCAATGCATAGCACATGTACATGCACATGCACATGCACATTCCCATGCACATGCACATGCACATGCACATGTACATATACATGCACATTCACATGCACACGCACATGCACAAGCACATGCAGCATGCAAATGCACATGCACATGCAACACGCACATTACATGCAAGCACAGCACATGCACATGACATGCATTGCACATGCACAAGCATTACATGGCACGCACGCACATGCACATGGCATGACTGACATGCACATGCACAGCACAGTTATGCACATGCACAGCAGCATGCACATGAACATGCACATGCACATGAACACAGCCAGCACATGCACGACATGCACTGCAACATGCACATGACATGCACATTAAGCACTGTACATGCACATGCACATGCACATCACATATGCACATGCACATGCACATGCATCACTGCATGCAAATGACATTACATGCACAGCACATGCACATGCACATGCACATGAAGCCATGCACATGCACATGCACATGCACATTTACATGCACTCACATGCACATGCACATGCACAGCACATGCACATGCACATGCACATGCATAGCCATGCACATGACAACATGCACTGCACATGCACATGCACATGCACTGAACATGCACACATGCACATGCACATGCATTTACATGCACTACATGCACATGCACATGCACATGCACATCACATGCAATACATGCATATACAGCATGCACACACATGACATCAATGCACATGCATGCAATGCAGCATGCACATGCACGCATGCATGCACATGCACATGCACATGCACATGACACATGCACATGCATCATGCACACTACATGCACAAGCACGCATGCATAATGCAACATGCACATGCAATGCACAGCATGCACAGCACATGCACATACACACATGCAACATACAATACAACATCACATGCACATGACATGCACGAGCATGACATGCACTGATGCACATACACATTCACATGCACATGCATAGGTACAGGTACATGCACATGCACATTAACATGCACATGCACGTTCACATGCATATACACATGCACATGGACAAGAACATGGACATGCACATACACATGCACATGCACATGCACATGTACAAGCACATGCACATGCACGTGCACGTGCACATTCAAGCACATGCACATAAATGCACATGCACATGCACATGCACATGCACATGCACATGCACATGCACATGTACACTTACATGCACGTGCACGTGAACGTTCATGTACACGTGCACGTGCACATGCACATGGACATGCACATGCACATGTACATACACATGCATATTCCCATGTACACGCACATGCACATGCACGTGCACATGAACAAGCACATGCAAATGCATATGCACATAGACATGCACATTCACATGTACATGCACAAGGACATGCACATGCACATGCACATGTACAGGCTGTCCCAATTTCGAGGGCAAGCATGGGGATCTCGCTTATTATAAGAGATAGGATATAGGTTTAAATTCGGAACTTTTGCTAAATTCGATGCCGAGTAATAATGGGAACAGAAATTTGAGTTAACTCGAATGGATTTGGTTTTATGCTCAAAAAACTAAAAATTTCAATTTTCGTTTTTCGCGTTTGGCCACCTTATTATTAGGAATTTCCAAATTCGATTAATCATTATTCAGGCACTTTTTTACGCACAATACTAATACGGTATTAAAAATATTATGTGACATTTCGTTTATTCTGAACCACCATCAGGTTTATTTTTTCTTATGGGGGTTAAGATATATTTTTATGTCGTTGGATGGAGAATGTTATGCTGATTTTAGCAATATATAACACTTTATGATCTTTATGGTCGACTGCGAACTAAAATAATGAGAAAAATACTAAGAACAAGATTACGCCTTCTTGGATCCGGCAAGGAATAATTACAGTAGTTCTAATTATTTAATTTGTTAAACTCGTTAGAACATTCAAAAAAATATAAAAACATTTAAACAATTTAAAAAAAACCCATTAACAAACAACTCAAACAAGTATGTCTATGTAACACGGTCATAATAGCGACAACGCAAATTTATCGATAGGTAACAACAAAATAATTACACAGACAAACAAACAAAAATTATTATAATAAATGTTCGAACAAGTTTCCTTCTTCTTGAATACAGTAACGAATTCTTCTTCTACAGTTGTTTGCGCTTCTTTGAATGGTTCGCCTGGGAATTTGGCGAAGTTCATTAACAACCCTATTCTGGAGTTCTTCTATATTTTGCGGTGGCGTCTTATAAATCATATTTTTTAAATAGCCCCAGAGGAAGTAATCTAAAGGGGTTAAATCTGGACTTCTTGCTGGCCACCTAAGTGGTCCCCTATTTCCCATCCATTTATCAGGAAATTCGCCGTTAAGATATTCACTTATTATCACAGTATTTTGAGGAGGAGCTCCGTCCATTTGCCACCAGAGAGTCCATCTTTCGTTTAGCGGAACATCATCCAAAAGATTTGGTATTTCGTTTGTTAGAAATGCGAGGTAGTGTTGAGACGTTAGGATACCTTCGTAAATAGTTGGCCCAAGGAGCCTATCCTTCCAGATTCCAACCCACACATTAAAGGACCGGTGGCCTTGTCATCGCATTTGCTTGTTAATTCGTGGATTTTCAACGGACCAGTAGTGCTCGTTATTACGATTAAACATTCCATTAGTGGAAAAATTGCACTCATATCGTCCCCAGGCCGAAGAGTTTGACAAACGTGTAACTGAAATGGTTTATAACGGTGTTGCCTTAACACTCGCCAAACTGTCGTTTTTGGCACTTCAATAGTTTGCTCTATTTCTCTGGTAGATGTTGAAGGATTTTCTTGAACCCAACATAAAGTCATAACTCTCCAAAAAAAATGTCTGCTGAATTTAGCAGTGAAGTGAGTGGAAATTCTTATAATTAGTATAATACTAACAAATAGTACCTGATGTAATATTTCTTCTTCGGCATCTCTGTCTAGTCTGCTACCATATATGCATTTCGAGGTTTCTGAAAACATCCAAATTCTCGCAAATTTTGGGCTAATTTTAAAAAATATCTCTGGTTTGGTTGCTGCCTAGGATGGATAACATAAATTCATAACTCTCCAAAAAAAAATGTCCGGATGTTCCTCTAAATATCATTGTTCTGCTCTGACACTATTTCTATTGCAGCTATAAAATGTCCTTATCATGTCTCGTTTTCCTGAATTTGAAAACATTCTAAAGAAACTTGCAAATTTTAAAGCACTAACACGAAGGATCTTGCAGTTATTACCCTTTTTACAGTTAGAAAATGACATGACAAAAGCCAACTCCTGAGTTTTGTTTGATTCATGGGTATCGTGATAATGTAATATTTAGTTTTTAATTTAAGAGCATTTTAGTTCGCAGTCGATCAAACCATGAAGTGTTATATATTGCTAAAATCAGCATAACATTCTCCATCCAACGCCATAAAAATATGTCAACCCCGATAAGAAAAAATAAACCTGATGATGGTTCAGAATAAACAAAATGTCGCATAATATTTTTATTACCGTATTAGTATTGTGCATAAAAAGTTGCCTTAATAATGTTTGATCGAATTTTGAAAATTCCTAATAATAAGGTAGCCAAACGCGAAAAACAAAAATCGAAATTTTTAGTTTTTTCAGCATAAAACCAAATCCATTCGGGTTAGCTCAAGTTACATTGTACATGCACTTGAACTTGCACAGGCACAAGAACAGGCATTGGCACTGGCACATTTACATGCACATTCACATGTACATGCACATGTACAAGCACATGCACATGTACATGCATACGCGCATGCAAATGCACATGCACATGCACATTCACTTGAACATGTACGTGCACGTGCACATTAACATGCATAATCACATGCACATGCACATGTACAGGCACTGAGACGGGAACACGCATTAGACGGGTACGGGCACAGACGCAGGCGCAGACACAGAAACATATACAGACACAGGGCTAGGTGCACGGAAAGTCACAGGCACAGGTTTTCATTTGCGTTTGGGTTTGCGTTTGCGTTTGCGTTTGAGTTTGCGTTCGCGTTTGAGTTTGCGATTGCGCTTGCGCTTCCTCTTGCTCTTGCGCTTGTGCTTGCTTTGCGTTTGCGTTTGCGTTTGCGTTTGCGTTTGCGTTTGCGTTTGCGTATGCGGGTGCGTGCTTGTGTTTGTATTTGTGTTTGTGTTTGTGTTTGTGTTTGTGTTTGTGTTTGTGTTTGTGTTTGTGTTTGTGTTTGTGTTTGTGTTTGTGTTTGTGTTTGTGTTTGTGTTTGTGTTTGTGTTTGTGTTTGTGTTTGTGTTTGTGTTTGTGTTTGTGTTTGTGTTTGTGTTTGTGTTTGTGTTTGTGTTTGTGTTTGTGTTTGTCTTCGTGTTTGTCTTCGTGTTGGTGTTCGTCTTCGTGTTCGTGTTCGTGTTCGTGTCGTGTTCGTGTTCGTATTCGTGCTTGTGTTTGTGTATGTGTTTGTGCTTTTGTGTGTGTTTGTGTTCGTGTTCGTGTTCGTGTTCGTGTTCGTGTTCGTGTTCGTGTTCGTGTTCGTGTTCGTTTGTTCGTGTTCGTGTTCTTGTTCGTGTTCGTGGTCGTGTTCGTGTTCGTGTTCGTGTTCGTGGTCGTGTTCGTGTTCGTGTTCGTGTCTGGGTTTGTGTTAATGTTTATGTTTGTGTTTGTCTTTGTGTTTATGTTTGTGTTTGTGTATGTGTGTTTGTATTTGTGTTTGCGATTGTGTTTGTGTTTATGTTTGTGTTTGGGTTTGTGTTTGTGTTTGTGTTTGTGTTTGTGTTTGTGATTGTGTTTGTGATTGTGTTTGTGTTTATGTTTGTGTTTGGGTTTGTGTTTGTGTTTGTGTTTGTGTTTGTGTTTGCGTTTGTGTTTGTATCTGTGTTTGTGTTTGTGTTTGTGTTTGTGATTGTGTTTGTGATTGTGTTTGTGTTTGTGTTTGTTTGTGTTTGTGTTTGTGTTTGTGTTTGCGTTTGTGTTTGTGTCTGTGTTTGTGTTTGTGTTTGTGTTTGTGGGTGTTTGAGTGTATGAGTGCGTGCGCGTGTGTGTACGTGTACCTGTGCGTGTCCGTGTGCATCTTCCTGTGCGTGTGCGTGTGCTTGTGCGTGTGCGTGTGTGTGCGTGTGCGTGTGCGTGTGCGTGTACATGTGCGTTTGCGTGTGCGTGTGCGTTTACGTGTGCGTGTGCGGGTGCTTGAGCGTTTGCGTTTGCGTGTGCGTGTGCGTGTGCGTGCGCGTGTGCGTGTGCGTTTGCGTGTATGTGTGGGTGTGCTGGTGCGTGTGCATGTGCTTGCGTGTGCATGTGCATGTGCGTGTGGGTGTGTGCGTGTGTTCGTGTGTTTGTGTGTATGTGTGTGTGTGTGTGTGTGTGTGTGTGTGTGTGTGTGTGTGTGTGTTGTTACGGTAAATTTTGATGGCTCAGTACAGGTAGGCAAGGATTGGGGATGGGCTAGTAAATCTAAAATTTAAGTATGATGTGAGCAATAATTGGGTAAAGAATAGTTAAGGAAATGGACGCCACGTATTTTTGGCCAGTTGTTGTAGTTATAGCTTCTAGTTCGAAATACGAAGAACTAATAGCTTGAGTGACAAATAAGTAAACAAAATGGGGTTAACTAAATTATAATGAACTGTTACGTGCACAAAAGGATATTGCTAGAAATTGTGGCTAAGGTGCTGTAACAAGGAATAAGGAATTAGCCGGAAGCTCAGTCGGTCGGTTCAGCACTTGGATGCATGGGCGTTTTGGCAGGAGAAAAGAGATACACATAATTTAAAAAGGGCACCACTTGATTTAATTCTTTATCGACCCTCTATCAAGAAAAGGGCTACGGCCACATAGGACAAAAGAGACAGCTAAAAGAAAATGGTGAACCAAGTCCACACTGACAAAGGACTAGGAAGTTGATCGTACATCACAGGATTAATGAAATAATGTACGATTGTTTAACACCACCTATTTAATATACCCAAAGTGACATATTATAAATGTTATAAATAATAATTAAATTTTCGTAAATCTCTAACAAAAATTAATTTTATGGAGCGCCAACCCGCAGACCTAAATACAAATCTATAAGGAAATCTTCCCCATACAACAATAAATAATACTATATATAATAATATATCTGCAAAATAAACCAGCAGCAATCCACTTACCTTTCAAACAAAACTATAAAAGAAAATTATGAATTTTACTAAAACTTTACATAAACAGACCCAATCCGGTTCGGCATCTAGTGTTGACCGTAAAAGAAAAGAATCCCCAAACATATATCTATAATTATCCGAAATTGAATTCTTGTATACCGATATTCAACGAAGAGCTCTCCGTTGGATTAATTTATCAGTTTCAATCAACCGGACGCAAATAAACCCCAAATATAAAGCGAAAATTAGCACTAGATGTCTACCCTGTTGTTTACTTATGTAAGCACAAAATATTCTTCAGTAAAATTACTATGAGCATTACAGACAAAATAATAAGCATGAAGCATTTAGAAAATTTAGAAAGGCCAAGTTTATTACTCATTTGGCAATTGCAGTACAATAATTAAATAAAGCGCAACACAAAATAACCCATTTATTGGTAAGCATAGGGCTACCAACAAAAGATTCAAATTAGTAAATCCTACTTCAATCAGTTTTATACTAAACCAAATATAAAAATTGTAATCAGAAAAAAAATAACAAATGTTATACAACCCCAATGATAATAAAGAAATGTGTAATTTGATTTACACAGTAATTGAAACCCCAGCAGTTAGCATAATTTTTTTTTTGACATACATTGTATATTTAAACTCAACGAGAAGCATTCAGTCAACAAACAGCTGTTGCATATGTACAGTAAACACAGGTAGTTCTAACGGTTGAACAATTACGGTTATTTAACAGAATAAAGCTAGTATATAAGAAAAGTTGATAGATAAGATACAAATTCTATTGCAAAGTTAAATGTAAGTATAAGCAAAACTTTGGAATAAGCCAAATTATCTTTTACAGGTACAAATGTATAGTATTACTCTCGATTACTAAGAAAATATTTAACAATAAAGCATAAGCATTAATTTCAGGATTAAGATAATTGCGGAAACACACTAATACAAGTAGCAAGCACAGTAATGTATTGGTTATGACTTTCAGTAAAGTACAGATAACAAGAGCCTCGTTATGTAGAAAAGCAATCAAAAGTCACTCACCTTAGGTAAATTTTGTATGCATGTAACAATAATACTTATCAGAAGCTAGTCGTAGGTGTAACGTATATTTCTTCAATTAATTCGGAAGATACTATGAGAAGGAGTAATCGTAGACTCTTTCCATTCAGGCTCGAAGACCCATAACTAATATTTCACACCTCGGACGAATGATATCCAAATGTGCTGTCAGAAACGGTTTAATTATTCCTTATGGAAGCACGAAATATGTTAATCTTGAGTGAATGTGTGAAGGACCAAAAAGAACTTACATAAGATAACTGTGTTAGAATTTTAATCGATACCCAAATTTTATAAAATATGATCTTTATGCTGTATTAAAAATTTCAAAACATGTACGCATGCATTTCAAAGCTATGTCTAGTAAATAAGAACGGAAAGTGAGTAGCTTACCTCTTGAATGAAGCTAAGGTGTAGTAGAAACAAAAAAAATTAAAGCCGAACTAAAATTCGAAATCCCAACAGGATTTATTTATATGGAAAAGATTAAAACCAGCAACAGGCTGAGTTAAACTTTTTCTTGAAAAATTCAATCAAACTTTTAGGAACACCTTTTCCAAATTTTACATGTGCTTCTAACTACGCATTCAATTTCTTTTTGCCAAAATGGCGTTTTCCTTCTTATCTGAAGTTACCAGAAAACCAAAAAACCATAGCCTGACTATTTTCACCAATCCAAAGATTTTAAAGTAATCACGTGTTTGAAACCTTGTAAATTTTAAAACGATTTTTAGTGCAATGTTGCCATTTTCCAACCCACCCGAAAGAAGTAGCGAGGCGACTACTTATGCCGCTTACAGCGTTTAGGACTCCCTAACAGAGTACTTGTTTTCCTCGAACCCACGGTAGCGATCGGTAATGCATCCCCGTCCGAAGACGTAGTAGAAGGCGCAGAGAGCACAGGTGCGTGCGGTTTAAGATCTTTAGCGTGATAGACGCCCAAAGACTTCCCCGTTGCATCATCTTACGCGTACGTCCACGGAGAAACTACCCGTGATATACGGCACGGACCCACGAATTTCGGTGCGAGCTTGGCATTAAAATACCGAGACGCATCGGAGAGAACGAAATTTCTTTTCCAAACCAGATCGCCTATTTTATAGCGAACGTGACGGCGACGAAAGTTATATCGCTGTTGGACTCGTTTAGTAGAACGTTTCATACGTTTAAGAATGTCCAAGCGAAGTGAGTTGTAGAACTGGTCGGATCGTATCGGAGGAGTATTTTCACTAGGGTTCAGGATAGGAGAGTCAGAGTCAAGAGGTTCAGAAAAAAGATCACCATAAAGTACGTGTTCGCGTCCACAGAAAGCAAAATAAGGAGAGTAACCGGTAATTTCATGTTTAGCTGAGCGAATAGCGCATCCGACCTTGGGTAAATTTACATCCCAGGTACGCTGATTAGAGCTAATATAAGAAGAGAGCATTGTTTTTAGAACTCTGTTAATTCGTTCAGCCGGATTCGATCTAGGGTGATATTTTGGAGTATATAGAATATTTGTACGATAGCGAGAACACAGGCTTGTAAATTCCTTGCTGCGAAATTGTACCCCATTATCAGTGATTATGTATTGTGGAGTACCAAACATTAAAAAGATTTGTTCTTTTAGAATTCGAGTAACCATAGTAGCTGTTGCAGTACGTAAAGGAAAGAAGCATGGAAATTTAGTAAAATAATCTGCTACCACAAGTATAAAGCAATGACCTTTTGAGGATCGTGGCAGAGGTCCTACGAGATCTGCGCAAAGTACTTGCCATGGCCTGGTAGGCACAATAGCAGGAGTAAAGAATCCTGGCGGTGTCTGTTTTTCCACCTTATGAGCAGCACAGGTATTGCAGCGTCGAATGTAACGCGAGACGTCGGCCCGTAAGGCTGGCCAATAATAATGAAGTGAGATACGAGCTACAGTTTTAGTTACCCCACAATGTCCTGCAGTAGGAGAGTCATGTAATTCACGAAGAATTTCTGAGCGTTGGTTCTTTGGAACCACCATTTTCCAGTCACCTAAGTCAACAAACTGACGCTTAACATCGATAAAACAAATGTTGTGTATTTTAATTTGTCAACAAAATTAACCACTACCCATATTCCACTTCAATTTCACAATAACTGCACTCAACAGTCATCCTGCACATGTCCAGGCAAAAATTCAAAAATATCTAGGGGTTATTTTAGATTCCAAATTAACGTGGAAATGGCACATTGATAATTTAAAGACAAAGCTATACGGCACAGCTAGAAAAATATATACCCTAAGAAAGGTTCTAACCGCTCATGCCCTGAAAATGATCTATTATTCATATATGCATTCGCATATTAGTTACGGTGTTTCTTGTTGGGGAGCTGCAGCATATACTGGATTACAATCAATTGCTAAGTTACAAAAAATGGCAGTCCGTTCAATATGCAACAAACCAAGAATGACTTCATCTCTTCCATTATTCATCCAACTGAACATCTTGCCACTAAAATATTTATTTCTTTATAAGGTCCTTCGTCAGTTTTTTAATATAAGTGATGCTCACAGTTCTCAAAGGCGGAATTCTAACGTAATTGGTACCCGAAGTACAATCAAAGAGAAAAAAAGATTACCAAAAGTAAAGAAAACGATATTCCAAAAAAGCGCAATATATCTAGGACCAAAACTGTATAATGCTCTACCTAGTTCTCTCAAAAAGGTAAAACTAACAAAAAACCGTTGGAAAACCTTGCAAAAATGGATATTACATAACATACCTCTCTTAAACAAAATATTGCTAATTACAAAATAAATATATCTGAAACATATCTAGTTTTCTCGCTTACTACTACATTGCACCAAGTTCCAATTATAGAACAATAAATAATATAAACAGTGATTTAAATAGATTGGATAGCTATACTGTAACTCAGGGCTGTATGCGTAGTGCATACAGAACCATTTCCCATATAAGCCTACAATATTATTTTAAGATATTATTACTTTAAGGTATTAATTAGGGTGATAATACATATGTATATTATTATGGGAATAAAAATGTATTATTATTATTATTATTATTAGAAGTTGAAGTAGCTTTAGTACGCTTGAAGAGCAATTCATTTTTAACAAACCAGGAAGGAAATTTCTTTGGAGAAGAATTTACGCGTTCGCGCATAAAAATATACCATTGATCAGTAATAGGTAGTGAGATACGTGAAGTAGTTGGTTCAGTGACGAGAGTATCAAGTTTTGGTACAGACCGAGAAAGAGCATCAGGTACATGTTCTTTACCTTTTCGGTGTATGATGTCGAAGTCGTATTGTTGAAGCCTAATAGCCCAACGAGCTAATCTTCCCGAAGGATTTTGAAGTTTATTTAGCCATACTAAAGAATGATGATCAGTAATTACCGAAAAGTGTGCAGCCTCGACATAAGGACGAAATTTTTCAATGGCCCATAAGACCGCTAAACATTCTTTCTCTGTCGCTGAGTAATGACGTTCCGCTTTAGTTAAGGAGCGACTGATGTAACTAATGACTTGTTCTCCAGCCGTAGTAGTCTGACTTAAAACAGCACCTAAGCCAAAATCTGAAGCATCTGTTTGTATAGTAAGAGGACAAGAAAAATCAGGACATGAAAGAATAGGAGCAGATACGAGACATTTTTTTAAAGCTTTAAAAGAATCTTGACATTGATTTGACCAAACGAAAGGAGTGTTTTTACGAGTAAGCGCACTTAAAGGAGCAGTAAGCGTAGCAAAATTTGGATCAAAACGTCGATACCAACTACACATTCCGAGTAATCTACGAATTTCAGTTACTGAGGTAGGAACAGGTATAGAAGTAATTGCAGCGACCTTATCCGGATCAACCAGTAAGCCATCTTTGTTGACCACATAACCGAGATATTTTAATTCGGGACGACAAAATTGACATTTGTCGCGTCTTAAAGTTAACCCTGCTTCCCGTAAACGATTGAAAATTTGCGTCAGCACCTCTAGATGTTTCTCGAAAGTAGGAGTAGCAATATCATCCAGGTAAGCGAAATAATATGGTTCGAGATCAGCACCGAGAACACGATCAATTAATCTTTGAAAAGTAGCAGGAGAATTATGTAATCCGAAAGGCATTCTAGTGAATTGAAATAAGCCTCTATGAGGTACAGTAAAAGCAGTGAGCGGTTTAGAATTTTGAGAAAGAGGTATTTGCCAATAAGCAGAAAGAATATCCAAACTGGATAAGAAGCGAGCATCACGTAACCGATCCAAAATTGAAGTAATATAAGGCAAAGGGTAAGCATCCTTTTGTGTCACAGCGTTGACTTTGCGAAAATCGATACAAAATCTGTAGGAGTAGTCTTTTTTCGTACTATAACTACTGGACTAGACCATGGACTATTTGAAGGTTCTACAACACCCATAGCCAACATATCATCAAGCTCTTTATCCACGATATTCTGCAAAGTAGGAGATAACGGATAATATCTTTGCTTAATAGGTTCTGCGTCTGTAATAATTTTGTGCTCTATTAGAGAAGTGCAGCCAAGTGTATCGGAAGCCAAAGGAAAAGCTGTATTCAAAAGATTTTGTAGTGAGTTTTGTTCAAAAGAAGATAATTCGGAGAAAGAGTTTAAATGATCGGTATTTATAGCGTCAAGTAATGGAGTAGGTCCAAAAGACCAATGACCCTGTCGGAAATCTGGGACGAAATCAATCGCCCTCTAAAAATCTATACCCAAAATAAGTGGTTGAGAAACTTCTGGTACTACTAACATATCAATAACTACAGTTTTATCTTCCACCGTGATCGGAAGAGGAACATGACCAAGAATCTGACATTTGCCACCATTAGCTACTGAACAAAATAAAGGAGATTTGTCTGTCAAAAATGAAATATGTAAACGTCGTAGAGAATTCCATCCATCCATGCCTAGTATGGTCCGTGAGGATCCACTATCCAGAAGACCTTTAAACATTCGTCCAAGAATTGAGACATTAAGGTAAGATCGTTCGTCGTTACGAACACTAGAGAATATAAAGTCAAGAAGAAAACGTTGTTGGTCAGTAAGACCCGAAAAAGGAGTATCCGAGATTGTAGGTAGAATAGAGTCTTCTACTCGGTCACAAGCCTCTAATAGTAGTTTCCCTGACGAGAATTACATTTAGGACAATTTGGTCTGGTAACCCCTGGTTTACCGCAACCATAACAATGCTTATTCTGTGGTTCTGAACATTTAGGAGAAGTATGTCCTCGTTTTTGACAATTCCAGCAACGTAAATTAGAAGGTGAAGGAGTAGATAAGGTATGAACAACGTAAGGAGTATGTTTACGAATATTAGACGAAGTTGATGCATCACTAGCAGAATCTACATATGCTACATTAGGTTCTAATAGTTTGGAAGTACGACGAGAAGGAGGAAGTCTAAATGCTTCAATAGAATATTTATTATGTTCGAGCTTTTTGCCCAAAGTGATAAGTTGTGCCAAAGAAGTTATATCTGTTAAAGCTAAAGAAGTTTGATAGAACGGAGAAATATTACGTCGGACAATCTCAAGTTGTCGTTCCGGAGAAAGAGCTAGAAGTAATCGTTGAAATAAACTTTGCATAGTAGCAATATATGTGCCAATCGATTCTGAAGGACCCATAGTACGAGCATTAATTTCTTCCTACAGTCGTTCGTCGTAATTAATTGGAATAAATTCTGATTTTAAAAGTGCTACCACATCTTCCCAAGAGGTTAAGGATTCCTTATGTGCCCTGTATAGCAATAATGCCTTGCCCGTCAAAAGTTCTGGACAAGCAGCGTAAAGGTATGAATTAGTAAGTCCCCTAGCAGAAGCGAATTCTTCCACCCGTGTCAAAAATTCAAGAAGTGACGAAGAAGTTTCCCCAGAAAAGGTTAAGTTTAATTTCGCAACCGCATAGTATTTCCGCGAAGCTACTGGTGTAGACGTCTTAACGCCTGGAATAGGTAACGCATCCAAGTCATCCGAATCAGAAGAAATAAGTTCAGGTTCACTTTCCGCACTACTAATTGGTGTAACCTTAGGACTAGAAGAAGGTACTTGTGTGAAACTAACCGTAGCAGGATGTTTCCACCTGCGATACATAGCCTATACTTCAGCGCGATAATTTTGAAGTGAGAGAAGAAATTCATTTTTTACAGTTACTTCATCCGGAGTATCCACTTTCGTCAGAGTACAACGACGATGAGTATGTACCCACAGTGTGATCAAACGTTTAGCAACCGGTGTAGAAATGTCACCCGAAAAAGAGGTTATAATAGTAGAAAGCTCTTCATTAGCTTTTCGTATAGCCGATAGATCAACATCACACGCAATAGTATAATCTACAGTCGAAAGAGTTTGA
>JARFJB010002467.1:290000-361891 GCA_036346205.1 Vesta saturnalis | reverse complement strand
ACTGACGTTAGATATCAAACAGATCGTTTTAGATAACCTTTTTCTAGCGATCGCAAAAAAAAGATGTTACACAAATCGTACCATGCATTCTTTTCTTATCTTACATTATATGCCACAGCGTCATAACCCCTCTTAACAATTGTAGCAACATGTAATTAATAAAGCATTGAATATAAAAAAGTTAATTTAGGGGCGGTGTAAAGCACAAAAAACAGTTATTAGTATCACCTATCTGCGTTAAATGGTGATAAATCCTCATGACATAAATTTACCAGGTGTGTCGCAATACATTAGAGTTGAAAATTATGTTTTAGCGGCCACTGTCCTTGACGTTGCAGATGTAGAAACAATGATACGGCGTAGGAATTTTAATTTATTTAATTATTTAATGAATTCACTGCAGTCGCCCAGAAACCAAAAATAACGGTGCAGACGCAGCCCCTCATAGAAAGGCTAACAAGAGGAGAAACTAAATAAAAGAACCGTTCTTGGATATGGCGATTTACCAAGCAATCTGTTTAAAAGGAAAAAAAGTGACGGAGGTTTATGCAATTATGTAGTCATCCATATTACTTTTATTTGTTTAATTATTGTTTGATCCGGTAGTTTCCGTTATTACAAATAGCAAGTGTCAGCAATAAGAAACAGGTATCGTCTGTTAAACATAACGCATTGTTTGTATGCGGTTGAAATTTAAATTAAGGCTGCGTTTACACTGTGAAGAAATAAAAATGCAACAATCTCCTGCTTTATCTCTCACGACCAACAACCAACAACAGCCAACGCCCAACGACCAACGCACAGCGACCAACGACTAACGACCAACAACCAACAGCCAACAGTCAGATCAAGCTCCCCCTAAATACGTTTCATGCACAGAAAATGCGCTAATAAAAATTCAACCACCTTCAAGGGTTTAAATGCCACACGATTTTGCCCAACCGAAAAAGTGAAATAGCGCCAATGAAAATACCGGGATATCCATCCCCGCCATCTTTAAATTTTTACGAATTGGCCAAATTCGTTATTAGAACACTCGTTCATTCTATATATATTATAATGAGCTAGTTGCTTTTGCCCGGCAAAGCTTCGGTCGGAGATGGGATGCGTCACAAAATCATTGACTTCAAGATCGCAACAAAACACCCTATTTTATTGCCTATAGTATATACCAGCGAAAAAGTCTTGTATCGAATTAACATTAAACCTGTAAATACCTATTCATAATTTTAATCTTTCTTTTGTAGTAGTACCTATTTAAAGTATTTCAAGCAAAACTAGTACTAAACAGAATATAAAGTGTATACAATTAAGTCGAGAATCGGTCACAACTGGTTCTTATGCGACAATCTTCACTAGCAGTTCTAAAAAGTTGTGCACTTACATACTTTTTTTGCTGAAGCAATACCACTAACTTATCGCGACGTCATAAAATTGAATATTTTGTTTATTGTTAATTTTGCAACTTTTAACATCATTCTCATTTGTTAATTTTGTATAGGATAATTTAAGCAGTTTAAAAGTAATTCAATAATAAATAATTGTCAAATTAAAAATCAATTACCATTAATTACGTATTTTTAGTAGAAACAGAAATATTATAATTAAAATATTATTTGTCATTTCAAGGAAAAAGAGTTAAATAACACCAGTTAGTGGTGCTGCTTATATATATATATATATATATATATATATATATATATATATATATATATATATATATATATATATATATGCGCTGTGTAAAACTTCAATAAAAAAAAATGTAAGTGCACAACATTTTAGAACTGCTATATAGTGAAGATTCTCACATAAGAACCAGTTGTGTCCGATTTTTGACTTAATCGTATACACTTTATATTTCGTTTAGTACTAGTTTTGCGTGAAATACTTTAAATAGGTACTACTACAAAAGAAAGATTATAATTATGAATAGGTATTTACAGGTTTACATGTTAATTCGATACAAGACTTTTTCGCTGGTATATGCTATATCAAATGTTTACAATTCTAAATATTTTACTTAAATCTAATAATAGTTAATCTAAGTTTCATACGAAACAAATAACAACTTATCTCTAAGAATATGATGCCCAGCTGGCCTTTAAAGCAATCAGGAAGGTGTAACAACCCTTATTTGAGTTGTATTAAAATACCGTAATTTAGGTCTTTCATTCGTTCTGTTGTAAACATAAGAAAAATTTTAATTATTTTTACATTATAGGTATGTGGTAGGCAACTTAATTTGCATATCTTTTTAGGGGTTTAAAGTGTATATATTTCTTCCCACTTCAAATTATTGTTTTCTGACCATTTACGTTCGCGCAACGCGTCCTCATTGGCTTACTTCCTTGCGCAAATCCTTTGTCGCACAACTACATGATCTAACTTTCAAAGCCTCCATTTTTTGAGCACTTCCTGATGAATGTTAAAAGTAGCAGAAAGCATTTTTTTGGGTTTTCCCCTAAATTTTGTGTGAAAGTACCATTAATTTGATGGTAAGATATCTTTTAACTCGTAATATAAAAAATTAAAACATTTGCTCTTTTTAGGCACTTTCATTTTTTACGGTTACTTTAATTTTACTTCGATTCACAATTTAATTACATTGTAAGTACGCATTTAATTCTACTGTTGCGTACGCTTTCATTTTATGATTGCAATTCTTGCATTCGAAACTTCAAAATAATGCAATAAATATTGGATTCAAAATTTAAAGAAGATAAATTTTTTAAGAAGGAAAATTCCAGTTTTGAGTGTGGGCATTATTTCAAGATATTGCGCAATAATGGTGGAAGGATGACATAACCTTGGTTGACCGTTTCATAAACATTAGGTACCAGAGGTTATTAAAAAATTTGTGTTCAAAAATTTTACAAAGGTATTTATATAATGATTTTTTAGTAATTTAAGAATAGTTTTAAGATATATTTTATCTAACCATATCATATTAACTGTAAATAAACATAGTTGTATATTTTTATTTTTTTGCATTTTGATAAAATTTTTATTGTTAACAAACTCGGTTTAGTTATCCCGGGTATAATTAAAAAAAAATAACTTAGCGTCCGAGATCATTTTGTTAGTATTACATTGCGTTTTTATTATTTATGTTAAGTGAAAATAACAGCAGATTTAGTGGTAATTAAGCAAATCGTAAGATTTGAATCGGCCCTATATTTAATCTACCGACTAGAGTCAAAGGCACTATTTGTGGTGAATGGTGTATCTCCTGTTAGTTATAACGATGTGTGTTTGGAGAACTAACTTATTTATTTATTTATTTCAAGATTTCATTATTACATTATTAAATTTATTACGCCACTTATTTTATACTGGCACCATCACCTCTTTAATTTGCAAAGGTGGGGGCTGGCGAGTGACCTGGTGTATGGACTTCTGAGGATTGGATAATTTATGATACAAAGATAAAAAAAGGCTATACAGTAATAGTTTCCCTGGTTGACTTTATATAATTTTAATTAATTACAATTATATGCAAATCAACGAAACTATTTCACTCACAAATAAAATCAATACATTTGGTTTACTTTATACTCTACGAAAATTTAATTTTAAAACGATGCAAGCGCTTGTACTTGTAAAGAGTATTAATATAAATATATTCTTGGAATCGAACAAAGAACTGATAAGGTGATTTTATGAGGGCAATGGCTCTCCATATGTCGTTTACTGGGTCAACAGGTGTTGCTATTGATATGTGCTTTTAAAATGAATTACGAATATTGCCTTTATTTATTTAGTAATCTGGAACTTCAGGGTTTTGCACTAATTACTTTTAATCATGCAAAAGGTGTAACTCGTAAATTTGAGTACGGATGAAGATATTATTACAGGTGCTGGTGTTTTCTTGCAAAATGTGATAATTTCGTATTTATTAAGAAGTGTATTACAAGAGTTTATATTTTATACCCTATGCGACTTAATTTTATCGCTTCATGGAAAATTATACGAAATTAGAGAAATTAAAGCGGTATGACTACTTTGTAATAATACGTATGAATTAAAGGAATTTAATTTCTCCTTCAGGAAGTAGATTTGAAAACTGTATGCGATTAATTAATTATCGCTACTCAGAAACTATACAGGAACGGGAGTATCAAATCAGAATTTTTAGGTTATACAGATTTGGTTTAATTTTTAAAGCCTAAAAGCAAAGAGGAGGATTTTGTGTAATAGGCTATGTTTGCTTGGGCTGGGCATACGCCTGAGTAGGTGTCAGTGTAGACCGCTACACTGACACCTGCGGTGTTTTGTAGACAAGTTCGATTAGTAATCTGCCAATGCAGAAAGAACCTTTATAACGGACAATTGGTCTGGTAATTATGATAGACAATTTATGACTTAAACGAGAATTGGTCGGACGCCTCCTCTTCAGCCCTGGTAATTCTTGTCTTATTGGTGTTGCCCTGTTTTGTGTAATTGTACAGTTTACAATCATGAGATGTGGTTATTTTTAGTGAAGAAAAAGAAAAAAAAAGATTTATATTTATTTGAATATTTGTGCTAATTGGTTTGTGTGTTTAGTTGGCTGTAGCGTGATGTGTGCGGTTAATCCGATTCGTTTGCCGGTATCGAATAGACGGGGGGATGAGGAGGGCATATGGAGTATTGTCTAGAGATTTTTCTATCTCCTCGGGGAGGCCGTCAAGGAGTTGTGTTAGAATAGAGGAGGGAGGGGGTGTTTGAACTTTAATTTGGGCTCTTTTTCTGTTGGAATTGAGGAAAGCGGTAGTTGTAGGGAGTGGTAAGGGTGTCTCTGGTTGGGATTGTATCGCCGGACATTTTTTGGTGTGAAAAGTTTCTTTATAATATCTGTATTCTGTGTGTGATAGGTGACCTGTTGGTGTCTTGTATTGTGAGGTCGTTAGGGTACCTCCAAGGTAACCTGTGTATGCGTTTGAGTATTTGGCATTTACACGAAGCGATAGAGGAGAGGTGATTATGGTTTATGTTAGTGTATATGGGTGCACGGAAATCCATAAGAGGGCGCATGCATGTTTTGTAGGTGTGTTGTAGTGTTTTGTGGTGGCAACCCTGAGTCTACCCCGGAGGGCGCCCAGTAGGTTCGCTCGGTTTCTTATCCTGCTTGGTATTATTTGTACATCGGTGAGCCAATTGAGGGTTCTAGTGAAGAAGATTCCTATGTAGGTGACTTGTTGGAGAGGGAGTTTTTCTTGATTCAGGGTAAGGGAAACTTTGCTGTTAGCTAGCTTTCGGAATTTACGTTCGGTGTAGCTAGGATGTCTGAAGAAGACTGTTTGGGTTTTGATGAGATTGACGGAGACTCTCCACCGGGTCGCTTAGTTGAAGTGCCGGAGGGTTTTAGATATGAGGCGAGATGCCGTTCCGATATTTCGATTAATCGTCCAGAAGGCGGTGTCATCCGCAAACTGCGCAACTACTCCGGGTTGTGTAACTTCGGAAATGTCGGATAGTGTAAGGGATCGGGGCTAAGGCAGAACCTTGCAGTACGTCTGCTGTAGGTTGAAAAGGATTGGAGGTGTTTCCTACTTTGACCCGAACTGAACGATTAGTCAGGTACGAAGGTAGGAGTTTGGAGAAGGGTTCGAGTATGTGGAGGTTGCGGATCTTGTGTAGGAGGCCGTCGTGCCAGACCCTCTCAAATGCTTGCTTAATGCCCAGAAACACAGCCAGGTTGCATTGCTTGTGATTGAATACTCTGGTGGTTTCCGTAAGCCGCTTCAACAAGGGATTGAGACACGTTCGGTTGGGACAGAAGTCGAATTGTCTGTTGGGAAGGAGTTTGTTGAATTAAAGGTGGTCCCTGAGTCGCCTGGCTAGAAACTGCTCAAAGCATTTTCCGAGGCACATCAGGAGGCAGATGGGTCTCTAGGAGGAAGGTGTGGTGAGGTCGGAGTGAGGTTTGTGTATCGTAACGGTGGAGGCCTACTTACAGTCCGTCGGAAAGTGGGATAGGATTAGGCATTTGTTGTAAATGTAGAAGAGTAATCGGAGGGCTCGGTCGGGTAGTTGCCGGACGATTTTAGGATTTACGTGTCATGACCTGAGGCTGAATTTCTTCCTTTTTTAAAGTACGCGTTGACCTGGGTAGGAGTGATGGAAGGATAGAATGGATTCTCGTTATCGAGTTGGATTTTGGGAAGGTTAAGGGTACGGAATTCTTCAAGGCGACTCTCAAGGGGTGCCTTGAACTGGTTGTCGGATTGGAGATCGGAAAATGGATTGGAGGTGGAGATCAAAAAAGTCGGACTTTCCTCGGTCGGAAGAGATTAGGTTGACCTGTGGGTCGATCAAGTGGAATTTAGGGTTCACTTTCCTCCTGGTCAGTCCATCGAACTGTTTCCAGAAGTTTTCCGTTTCCATATACTAGCTTGGAGGTGGCTTTGACCCACGAGTTTTCGGCGTGTTTGTTTGCTGCTCGCCTGATTAAGGCGTTAATGCGGTTGTATTGGGTTTTGAGATCCGGGTCCCTAGATAGCAGAAATTGACGATAGATTCGTGTTTTCTCTTTGATCCAGTTCACAATGTGCCGTGGGAGCGGTTTGCGAAAATTTCGATGTTTTTCAAAGGGACTGAGATCGACTGCTTCCGTAATTGCAGAAGGTAAGTCTCTAATGGCTCTCTGGAAATCTTAGGTTGTTATAAGATTGAGTGTTGGAAGGTTGTTGGAGATGTGTTCAGAGAACACATTCTGGTTTGCTTTCGAAAAACCTTTAATGACTATTTATTGAGGAGGTATTGGGGAGCTGGACAAAATAAAGTTTTGACCAGTAGTGGTAGATGATATGAAGTGATCGTGGTACCTAAAAAGCACTCACGATCGAAATAGTGTGCTATAGGTTCTGAAACAATGACGTGGTCTATTATTGAGGCACCTAGATGTTCGAAATGTTGCTGTGTTAGTGACTCGAAAAGGGGCAACTGTAACAAAGCTGATGATAGCTTGATATCTTGATTACTTCTGGACTCACCGAATTGGATGTGGCGGGCATTGGTATCACCTCAAATGACTGCATTAGGGAGGCTGGAGGAGTAAATTAAAAGGTCATCGGATAGGGTGGCTGGGTTAGTTCTAGTAGAAGAAAACTATAGATGTGGGAAGGCAATGCATTCGAGATGCTGTCGGTACGCAGGAAGTTGAAAGGGAGAGGATGGAAAGGAATTTTTAATTACGATGGCGGTTCCGTGGTGGCTATTGTTTAGGAAGGTGTGATATGTGTTAAAGTTAAGTGTGCATCTGTTTGTGAGCTTCGTTTCCGTGATGAAAAGGGTGTGCAAGTTGTGTTCGTGTAAGAGGTTTTTAAGTAGGGAGCGTTTCCGACAAACGCTCCTGGTATTAACGGTCCCTGCTAAAATATACATTTTGGAGAGATTTTCGGGTTGGGTACTCGGATTACGGAGACCGCCGACCGCGTGCCGGACACGCAGGCGCCTGTACTCTGTTAGAAGTAGGACTGGGATAGAAAGTCTACGACGCGAATGATCCTATTTTGCCGGTCGGGAAACATATCGAAAAGGGTGTGTAAGGACGGAGAAAGTGTTTTATGGAAAAGGGTTTGGTGTCGGGTATGGGTTTAAGGTATGCGGTATTTTCCGAGTCAATTGCATATCCAGCTTTCTTGACAAAAGACCTATACGGGTTATCGTCTATGGCTTTTTTTCGAAAGAAACTACTATTAACGCGGGAGTACCCCAAGTTTCAGTGATAACTCCCACATCTTTCCTACTGTACATAAATGACCTCATTTCCTCAACAACTAACCCGATCCATTGCTTTGCGGATGACAGCACTCCACATTGTAGTTCTTCTCGGTTTTCCCACAACAATAAGTCTAGACAGGACGTTAAGGTGAAAATGGCAGCCTCAATCAACAGTGACTTAGAACGTGTCTTTGAATGGGGAAGGAATAATCTACTCACGTTCAACGCCGACAAAACGCAGTGTTGCCTTGTGTCCGCCAAGTAGGACCGATCATTTCCTGCTGTAAATATGAATGGCTTACAATTCAAGTTTTCAAACTCTATTTCTATGTTAGGGATGTCCGTATCATTGAACCTTTCATGGGTTGACCACGTTTTGTCAGCCAGCAAAACAGCTGCCCGTAAACTGGGTTTTCTATACACATCTAAACAGTACTTCACATCGCAACAACTCCTTTTACTGTATAAGGCTCAAATTCGATCTCATCTGGAATACAATTCCCACCTCTGGGTCAGTGCTCCCCAATACAAAATACAAAAATTCCAACGCGCCACACAAAACGGGCTCAACCTGCATTTTTCCACATGCTGACCAAATTGTGGAATGCACTACCCAGTTCCTGTTTTCTCAAAACTCATAAACATTTTTCGGCAGCCAAACAATATCCCTAAACCCTCCCAGTGTTTCTGAGTGCTTTAGCACGTTAGGCAAATCTTAGCCTGTTCGGGAATACTGTAAGTAAAAAAAAAACTTCTAAAATGCATTGTTTGTTCGTTTTTATATGGCACATTTCTATAAATTTTCTTCTTTCGTCATTTCTTTCATTAGCAAAGACTTTTGTGTTTGAGTAGTACATATGGTGGTTGTTTGTATTACAATGAGTAGTAAGTGCTGACGAATCTGGTTTTACTCTACAATCGTATTTGTGTTGGTACAACCTTTTGCAAAGTTTTTGTGGAGTTTCGCCTACATATTGAAGATTGCAGTTCATGCATGGTATACAATAAACAATATCTGATTTTTCAGTACTAGCAATCTTACTTTTCATATTAGTAAACAGTTGTTGGTCGGTAAATAAGTTAAATTGTGAAGTTTTAATCGGAAGATGTAATTTGTTTTTAATTATATGTAAAAGTCCTTGGACATATGGAAGTTTTTTGTAAGTTACCAAGGTTTGACTGTTTGATAGTAGTTGTGTATTAGCAGACTCAACAGTTCTTCTATTATTATTAAATAACAAAAGAACAAAGACATGTAAAGATAATGACAAGTGTTTTATAATTCAAGATTTTATTTAATTAATTTAACCTGTTAACATGTGCCAAGGTTATTTTTCTTTTATAGAAGCGGTCGGTCTTGGATTTTTCTTAAGTTAAGATGTATTATATAGCTAAAATTTAGCGACGCGAGGCTTTCGGCGATCCCATTCCAACCGACCCCGAGCATAACTGAGATTGTAAGGCAGGTGTAGGGTGTCGCAATTTGTTCTCGGGTCTTTGCCCCTTGTCATGATCGCAACTTGTTCGTAGGCCTTCGTGTATTGTCGTGGTACCCTTGCCGGAAAATTTGAATTTGTATTATAATAGTAAGGAGCGTAATGCTAATTTGTAAGACAGGTGTAGGGCTGCGAAACTTGCTCTCGGGGCTTTGTCTCTTGTCTCACACTTATTGTAGCTACCGATCTAACCGCCATTTCGCATTAACTGCAGTATTATTAGTAAAGGTTCAAACACCGTGAGGAAAAACAAGTTTATTAACAAAATTGAAGGAAATCGTAGCGTTTGAAAATATATTATTATTGTTACAAACAAACAACAGTACATAATTTATTTAATCACATCATTTATCTGTCTTCTTCTTCTTCTTGAACCGTGATTCGTCGCTATCATCATCATGGTTTTGAGACTTGTCCTTCTCCTCTACCTCATTGCTCTTCTTCCTCTTCTGTAAATTATCTCCATCACCTTGGATGTGAGATACATTCAGCTCATTTACGTCATCGTTTCCATCATCATCTTGAACGGTTATGTTGTAATAGTTTATTGACAACAAGTCAGTAAAATCTTTAATGTCCGCTGATGTTGGCTAATAAACGGGAGAATAAATTATAATAATGCTCACTCGATGACGATTACACTTAAAAGAGCGAAACGCACGAGAAACGAGAATGCTGCTGGCCTTGGGTCTTGTGCGATGACGCACTCGTCAATGTTCGGGTAGACTCGGTTATCTTCGGAGGAAGTTTGGAGTAGAGGTCGCCGAAAAAGGCTTTGCAGCCGTCTTAGGGGAAAGTACCTCAGCCAAAAAAGGAGTTTAGGTTTATAAAGATGCCCCTAAGGAAGATATTAGAGTGTGGTTAGGTCAATACTTGCGTGCGCGGGTATTGACCTAATAATATACTTTCAAACGCTAAGCTTTCCTTCAATTTTGTTAATAAACTTGTTTTTCCTCGCGGTGTTTGAACCTGCACTAACAATACTGCAGTTAATCCGAAAGGGCGGTTAGATGGGTAGCTACAATAAGTGTGAGATTGGCTTTCTTTTGCACTCTATGCGTTAAATCATGCTGCTATTTTTTGAATTGTGAGCTGATTTTGTATGATTAAGTTAAATTAGTTTGGCATTTAATTGATTTGATTAATTTTATTTGAATAATTAATTTGTATATTTGGGAAAGAGACGAGGGAGAGACGAACACGATCAACCTCTATTACAGAAAACATTCATTATCCACCACTATATTACAATACAAATAACCCTAATTAACCCTTGAAATATACCGTTAGGTGACGCCGCCTCTATTACAGAAAACATTTGCTAGTTTAAACATATACCACTAGATGGTGTCACAAACAAAACCCTGATTAGTCCTAGAAACACTAGATGGTACCGCCTTTATTACAGAAAATATTCATTAGGCCATACACAACTAGATGATGAGACAAATTCAAATTTCCCAACAAGCGCCACAACAGGAGGGCGCAGACCCAAACACAGTTTTCTATGTTTTGTCTTATAAGCTAGCAATAGGTCCCTTCTTAGAATACAATTTCAAATTTCTCGCAGTAAGTAATCAGAAAATACAAATCCAAATTCAAATTTTCCACCAAGGGGCCACGAGATAAGACCCGAAAGTAAGTTGCGAAGCCCTATGTCTATCTTATAAGTTAGCATTAGGCCTCATTATTATTATAATACAAGTTCAGATTTCCCCTCATAGATGGTGTCACAAACAAATTCAAATTTTTGGTCGAGGGGCGAGGGCCTGAAGGTAATTTGCTAAGCCCTACACCTGTCTTACAAGTTAGCATTATACCCCATATTATAATACAGATTCATATTTCCAGCCGTAACCTGCAGAGACTTAAAATACAAATTCAAATTTTCTCCCATTGAGGCCTCGACAAGGGACAAAGCCCTAAGAGCAAGTTGTGCAGCCCTACACCTGTCTTACAAGCTAGCATTACGCTCATTATTATTATAATACAAATTCAAATTTTCCGGCGAGGGTACCACGACAATACACGAAGGCCTACGAATAAGTTGCGATCATGACTAGGGGCAAAGATCCGAGAACAAGCTGCGACACCCTAAATCTGTCTTACAATCTCGGTTATGCTCGGGGTGGGTTGGAGCGGGATCGTCGAAACAGCCTTCGCCGAAAGCCTCGCTTCGCGAAATTTTATCTATATGATACATGTTAACTTAAAAAAATCCAAGGCCGACCGCTTCTATAAAATAGAAATATAACCTTGTCACATGTTAACGGGTTACATTAATAAAATAAAATCTTTTATTATAAAACACTTGTCATTATCTTTACATGTCTTTGTTCTTTATTTGAATACAATTTTTATGATAGAGGATAATGATGAAACTTCTTTATAATAAATCCTATTACAAAAATCACATTGGTAAACTAGAAAATGTTAATTGATTGCTTACTTAATTAGGTACTCGTTTATTTAAAGAAATGTGTACGTACATATACAATATAAAAACACAGCTTGAAGACTGTTATTTATTTATAATACCTAGGTAATATTTTGTTTGTACACAATATAAAAAACTGATGAAGTCTGGATTTTACACGATCAAAGTGAAAATCATTCTTTTTAAAGCATGTTATCGTCGTTTGTTTTATTTTGAATATAAATTCATAAGTACAATATAAATGCTAAATACGAGTTGCGGTAATCAAGTTTTGTGTAGCCAGTTTATTTCCAACCATTCGTAAGTAGAAAACGTGTTTAGTGAGCTGTATAAAAAATATTTCAGTTCAACATATGGTTATCATTGAACAGTTTAAAGAAAAACACATATGAAGGTATGCGTATGATTTTTTAATATGTTTTACTTGATATTGCTAACAAAAATGTCGATAAACGTTTTTAAATGTATTATTACTCTTACAGGATGACGTTATAAAATCAGATCTACAATAGCTGGTACGTATTCGCGGACTTTAAACTTGTAGTTATTATTAATTCGCATATAATAATAAACCATTAAAACCTTTTGTCTTTTATTTCCATTATATCAATTTGGTATTTTTGAAACATGTTAATTTAATTTAACTCTGTGTTCTATATATATATATATATATATATATATATATATATATATATATATATATATATAAGTAATATAAGTAATTATTACGTTCCAGTCCCTTTAATGAGGTTTTTATAACTGTTAATGAACACGTTTCTTAAAACAATTTTGTGTGTATGTAATTGCACCTGAAAATAAATCAGACATAATTTTTGTATAGGTTGTATAGGTGGTGAATTTAGAAAGAGAATCTGCCTATATAGAAAGCACCATTGCATTAGGGTAGAAATTATGTATTTATTATTTCAGGAAATATTTAATTTAGACTTCAATGTATTCAGTTTTCAACTGTAAGCGGGTTTCTGCAAACTGCAAGACATGATTTATTGATTTTGGTTGATTGATTGAGATGGATCTGATTGATTTGATTGAGCATGATTTATTTGAGATTGATTGATTAATTAATTAATTGATTTGTTTGTGTGAGAAGGAGCCGAAAGAGAGAGAGAGAGGGATGTGGATTAACGAGAGAGAGAAAGGGAACCAGGGCGCAAACCCCGATACAAGTCCTGTCTTACAAGGCTAGGGCCACCTTTTTATAATGCAAATTTTTATGGCCGGGGGCGAAGGCCTACACCTGTCTTTAGGTTAGAAGTCACATACAATTGCACCAAGGGGGTCACAATAGAGGCCAAGGCCCAAAAGCTAGTTTCTGCACTTGCTTTATAATGTTAGGGCCCCATACCACTTCCAACCAGGGGGCCGCGACAGGGGGCGAAGGCCCGAAAACAAGTTTTGAAGATCTACACATGTCTTACAAGTTGGCATTAGGGCCTCTTATTAGAACATTGTGTGCGCACGTATTTGCCTACCTTCCAGGGGCTAAACTATCAAAGAGGTCGTAGTTAGGGTAAAAATTCCATCAAGGGGTTAAAAATGACCACCGAAAAGAAGCCATACGTGTGATCTAACAAAAAAGTCCTTAACACAACCAAAAGGACCCTAATTATGGTGAAAATTCCATCAAGGGTTGAAAATGGCCTCTGAAAGAAAGCCATAAAAAAGGTTCTTAATACAACCAAATTAGGGTGAAAATCAAGGGTTGAAAATTCCCTCCGAAAAGAAACCATAGGGGTGAAAAAATACGATCCCCACGTGGGCATGTAAAAAGTGAAAGGTGAGGTGTCCCACAGCTCGGAGGCTTGTGACGAAAAAAGTGAAGGGTGAGGTGTCCCTCACCACTAGTAATTATTATGTGTATACATAGTTTTAAATTTGAATATGATCAGTTTATATTTTAATAATCCTTGATATGATTAAGTGAAAAATAATATTTTAAATTAATTCATGACAATGTGCATTTTGTTTGTTTTGAGATAAATTGTGTATATCATAAAATGTTTTAAATGTGCATTTCGCTTTAACTAAATTAAAAAAAACGGTACTGTGTTTGAATATGTACAATAAAATAAAATAGTAGTTTTCAGTTTGAAATAAATAATGTTTATGCTAATTTCTTTCTCATTATAACCAAAATAATTACGTTCATTTAAGACGTAATTTAAATTCTATCTGAAATGTTCGTATACTAAGGGGGTTTCCAGATGTGTGTATAATATATTTTGAAGAATACGGTGAAGTAAATTCTAGGAACACTGACATTTGGCATTAAATTTATTTTGTAGGTATAAAGAGAATAGTCCAATCCATTACATGTTTTAAATACACATAAACGCGTTTTATTAGTACGTTAATATAAAACAAAAGAAACGATTTTATTACATTGAAATTTTTAGTCAAAACTTATTTTTAAAAACCGTTTTGTATTTAATATGTAAACTGTATGAATGTGATCTGATTTAATTTTTAGCCGTGACTATAGGCACGTGAAAATTGACGAATTATAACCTCAATGTGTCTAAAAAAATGGAAATAAAAAAGAAAATTAAAATCTACGGTAACCTAGGACCCAAGCTACGTTACCCTACAACACACCTAGGTTACTGTAGATTTGAATTTTCCTCTTTGTTTCCAATTTTTTGGACAGATTGAGGTTATAAATCGCCAAATTTCACGTGCCTCTAGTCACGGCCTTAATTTTTATATGAAACGACTTTCAGCATATTGCATTTAGTACAATAATGTAAATCAAAAAGAATTGGTTTTATTACATTGAAATTTTTTAGTCAAAGTTTATGGATTATTTTGCGTTATTAAAAGTCAATAAGATTTGGCAACACTCATAAAAATTATAGTTTGTTGCTTTTAATGTATAATTGAACTCAAATTATGCTTAATTGCAAGAAGTGCATCCTAAAAATAGTCGTATGCCACAGAGCTAGCGAAATTATATCTCATTTATGCATTTGAACTGTTGAGTTTAATTGAAGTACACGCATTCTTACGCACACATTGCTCTAGCGAATTGTGTGTGTGTGCGTGTGTGTGTGTGTGTGTACGTGTACGTGTGCGTGTGCGTCTGCGTGTGCGTGCGCGTGTGCGTGTGCGTGTGTGTGTGTTTTTCGTTTATGAGTGTTAATAAGTTTAAGAAGGAGTTTAAAATTTTAAATGTTAGTTTAATGGACCAGTTTTGATATTTTTTAGTAAAATAGAAAATCCAAAGATAAAGTGTCACTTGTAAAACGCAATCACGTTAAACTATTTTTTTTAACAGGGGCATAGGGCAAATAAAGAAACTCGGGAGAGCGTTCTTTTTAGGACTTAGTCTTCGCACATGCGCACGTCCACATTCTCTCGTGCTGCATCTCTTCCATTCCTATAGACTTCATGTTTATTCCGTAGTACGTATACTCTCACACTTACATTTACTCTCTTCAGTGCATATTAAAGCAATGAATTTATGCAACTCACTCTACGCACTTGCGTTTAATAAGTTTATTTGGTTTTACACCCATACATAACTTTAAGGATAATGCATTACATAATTTTAAAAGCCTTTATTATTCTAAATTACAAATTCATTATTCTATATAAAATATAAAACATGTTATAATCGTTTATTTCTTATTGAAGGCGTGTTTACATTACGCTTCTTTGTTGTTGAATATTTCTCTGAAGCTAATTATATTTTAAATGACTAATTTTTCAGTTAACACTTACTTTTTTCCTTAACGAAGATCGCTCGATTTTTATAGCACAAGTTGCACTGTGATTTACATTTTTCTTGTACACATTCTTTGTTGTAGTAAAATTTTTAGGATAATGGAAAATGTTTTACGATAAATAGTAAAGCATGAAAACAATTTAACATTAACTAATTTTTATATATTATAAAGAAATCTAAGCCTAACAGAAACTATTTTAAACAGAAAACTACTTACTAGCACTAATTAACAAAATAAATATATCTAAACTTAACTAATTTTTTTAAGGTATATAACACTTTGTGAGGGGTTGTGGGGTCCTAGGGTTTATGTAGTAAACCCTGGGATTCGCACCCTTCTTCCCTAATAAGCTGCAAATTCTTTCCTCTATATTGCAGTGGATGCGGTGCTGCTGATGGATATACTAGTGGTGATGCTGCAAGGGTTGTTGCAGGCGTAATGTTACAAGATCACAATACAGTAAAATAGTTATGTATCTATCAATAACTAAATTACTATGAAAAACTATAAATTATGTAATGTACCTACTTTTCAAAATATCTGCCAAATTCTTCATCCACATCACTATCACGAATAGAAATAACAGGAATATCTTCATAAAATTCCTGCATCAGGAGTGGTACTAGGTAAGGGTCTTTTGCTGCAGGTGCTTGCACTAAAACATCGCGCAAGATATTTGCTTTATTCTTGCTCAAGGATAATTCTGTTCTCTTACTGCTTGAAGCCATTACAAAGGCAAGTATGTAACTAAATGTTAGAATAAAATTTTAAGATTATATACATGTAATTCTGTTAAAGTTAACAAGATTGCTTCTAAAAATAGAATTTTCAAGGTCATATATATTTGACCCTCAATGTCGGTTTATATGACTATATAAGCAGATAAAGAGTGGTTTTATACATGTCAGTACATTGCACTTGTGACTAGAATTGTAATTTTAATTGTAAACTTAAATTACTTCTATAGTTACTTAACTTATTAATTTTTACATATCAGTTTGAAATGCAACATTTTGTTTGTCAAAGTATTTTGTTTTTTTTTGTTTTTTAAATTGGATATAGGACCAATTGTAATGCAGTATTGAGTTTAAGTGAATCCTTGGATGTGTAGGGACGACCTTATAATTTTCCTACAGCAGAGGCCAACTGCTTGTCGTAAGAGGCGGCTAACCAAAGGGGTGTTGAGGTAGGTTGATTTAAGTTTTCGAGCTTGTGTTGTTTTAGTTACACTTATAGTGATGTATGTATAAAACATAGTTACTATCTTGAGTTTCGTTTGTTGCAGTTAGACTGTTTTAGGTTTCGACCGTTATAGGTACTGGTCAGATACGTTTAGTTTATTTTTGGGTTTAGGTTAGAGTAGGATAATTCTTCTCTTTAGGTTAAATTTGCATTCAATTTAAATTAGGATAGTTTTAGGAAGTCTGATTACCATGTTTACTTGATGACGATACATGTTTGATGATTAGGATATTTTACTGGATTGACGACCGATTACCGATTGTGACATTATATATTTATTTTGTTCATGGGTGAATGTGTTTTGGTTTTGTGTGAATGATATCGAAACCAGGGGGCGCGCGCTGGGTCGGAACGTAGTCACGTGGGACACGTTTATGAACCTTCCAGCATCAACGGGTTTAGTCCCACGCGTAAGGAGTGTGTGTGACGATGGTGGTAGTTGATGGGGCTGACTCCTCACCAGCTGCGGAGCGGAAGTTCGTTATCTTGAGTTCTGTACACCGCTTTGGAGGTAGACGTTGACCTTTTTGAGGAGCAGCTGTCCCCACGGTCTTTTATCGCTTCTCGGTCAGGCCATGTCAGGGTGTGGTTGCTGTCCACCCTGTTTTATGTTCGGGGCCCTGTAGTCCTCGACTGTGCCGTAGTAGCGGTGAGGCGGCATAGTAATGTTGGTAATCATCGCATCTTTGTGGTGGACAATGGAGCTTATCCATTTTCTACCACACACCGTTAGTGGCGGCTCTAGGATGTGTATCTTGGAGGCAGCGTATTTTTGAGTATGTTGCATGGTTGAAATTCAAATTATGCAATATTGGTTGAGGGTTCAAATAAGTTCAGTACTGCTTCTAGCAATGCTAAAGATAGGGTAATGTTCATTAAGTTTGTAAAGATCCAGCTTAACTTTACTAAAATGTTTGTAATTAATTATTTTGTAATTGCCCTACAGTAATCAAGTTAGATAAAGTTGCATAATATTAAAACCAATTGCAAAACATTGCGCGATATTGCATCACAAACAATTAATTTTAATCCCCTCCGACGTAGATATCAAAAAGCATCAAATGCTCTTACGTCAGAGAGCCCTCAGCCAATCACAGCCAGAGGACCCCTGCATAGAAGCCGGACCCACCCACCGCGAATTATCTTTAAAGACCGCGGCGCTACCGGAAGAAACACTCTGCGCACTCCACTCTCTTCTCACTCGTCGCTACTCTCCAGTCTCTAGCATCTAGAATCTAGAATCCATATCCAGACCGGGCGCGCCTATCGTACTTAGTTTCGTTGTATACACCGCTGACCTGTCGATTGCCACATCCGTTCATCCTGAGCCGTCGTGTATCTTTAATCGCGCTACTTCGCCGCCGTCACCGGTAAATCAGCGTCATACAATCAAGTTGCTGGTTGAGATACGCTAAGGTTAACAGCACGTAAGTTTTATTGCACCACTTTTCTTAAACATTAGACCAGACACCCACAGAAACGACGGGCTGCAGAGCCCGGAAGTTATCGCACCGTTCCAGTGCACACACCAGAAGTACACGACACGCTGTAAAGCCTGAAGTCACCTTCTGCAAACATACACACACTAGAAGACACGACAGGCTGTAACCTTCTGCAAACATACACACAAACCAGGACGTTGCTACTGCGGGCTAACCCCCTGAAGTCAACTTCCATTTACTCCAGCGGCAAGAAGGGTATTCGCTCTAATTCTACCGCTGCCCGGGAGATCCCTTTATACAGCAGTCGACGGGCTGGACCCAGAATCTTATAAAGGGCTCTCCATTAAACACATATTACACCTACAATGCACCTACCAGATCCTGAAAAAAATTAGCAATACAAACAAGCGACACCAAAACCTGGAGATAATCCCAATACCAGAAGCCGTATTCTTAGAGATCACCCGCGTGATCATCCAGTTAAATAAAGACTAACCCGCGGTACGTTTACGTAATAAATTGCATCAAACGTGTTCCAGCGTCTCGCGAACCGACTACAATTAGGTATTCTTCTAATAATATTTCTTAATAAAGAAAATGCGGTAAGATTAATATTCCTGTATCGCGGGTATATTTTCACGCAACGAAAAACTATCCACTATTTCGTTCCTGAAGGCCTGACTAATTTACCAGCATCAGAATAAATTACGAACATTATACGTGCAAATTTTCTCATTTTAACCTCGAGAATAATCGTGTACTTAAAACACCAGCATTCCGTCTGAAACAATTTACAGAATTGTTCAATTTAGTTCACGTAGTCCTAAAAGATCGTGCAAACCCGCTTCAGATTAATTCGTTTACAACAATTAATAATAGAAGCAATTTCTAATAATAACTAACTCCGTCTTCCCTATATTTAATAGGTAGAATAAATTTCCGTTTAACAATAACAGACGTTTTCTAATAATAAAGAATTAAAGCGTCTTATTGCCGGGCATAATTAAATGTAATGTATTTATCAATGTAAATACGTTCACAGTTAATTAAGAAAGCCTGAGACCATCCTGACCAGTTAGAGTAAATAATCAAACGCGTACGAACGATTTGCATTCAGAAACGTATTAACCTGTCCTTTGTTAAGAATTCCAAGTACTGAATTCACATTTATTCAGTCTGTAAGCCAAATCACATATAAGAATAGTCATGCGCACCGACGTTACTTTAAATTATTGATTTTTCTCTTTGACCTGCTTACAAACACCAGCACGATCGTTGTCCCCTGCTTATGTAATACGGAGAATATTACACAACGCCACCTGATAAATACCACGCCACCGTTTACAGGGCCGGCCTAAGCGTTCGTAATAAATCAAAATAAATCGTCATTATCAGGATTTTTGGTCCTAACACACTAGCAATTGAACCACAATAATTTATGTTTCCACAGAAACCTCTCAGGAGCCAATAATTCCACCACTACCGTCCACGTGGGACCAACCAAAACGGGCGCTATCAGGAAAGACACTCTGGTTAACCTGAAAATTTTTCTTGTTAATTTAATTCACCTAGTTTAGTATCTGATTATTTAGCTTTATAGAAGAAATAGGTAATATACGTTTAAAACATTTTATTGTAATTCTTCAAAGTGTAGTGTTAAGCACCAAAATACGAACCACCCCGTCTTGTTAAGACAAGAGCCGATTTGAGCTAGACCGAGGCAAATTAAAATAAACCAGTTTAATTATTGTAAGCAAAGTGGCTTAACAAATTTCATATTAAACCACTGTTAGTGGTTCAAATTGAATTATGATTACATTGATACATTTTATTTGAATATAACGTAACACCTATACAATTTCAATTTAGGATGCAATATGATATTAAAAAAGGGCAAAAATGAAGTTTTAAGCAAAATTTAAAGTAATGTTTTTAGTAAGATAAAAATGTAACATTCGTTTCTAGCAAATTAAACTCGCTACTTGACGGTCATAATCAAAACTAAGTGAACCATTTTTGCTAAATTTTATGATTTGTATATATTGTAGTTATCATGTAGTAACGAGCTAGTCGAGGCATGTAATTATAATTAATACAATTATTAACTGAATACTTGCATATTGATCATTTATTCAAATTGTTTTTGAGACGAACCATCACAAAGAAGTTATACCACAACGGTTAACTTATACTTAACAAAATTTTTCTATCATAATAACGTAAGTTACTTAATAAATTGTCGTCCATCGTTGGGCACAATACATTAAGTAGTTACAATACAATTTGGCACCGAACGTGGTACTTAAGAGTTCGTATTGTAACATCACAAGATATGATATGATATAGTTTTATTTCATTTACCAGTGGTATTGAAACAATATATAATACAATTAAATAGACACATATTAGTCAAAATACCTAATTAATGAATTATACGATACACTGTCTTTATGGGATATATGTATAATCTCAATTATCACAGTTCATACCAGTGTACATCATAGTCCTAACCTAATTTACCTATCACAAAATGTCATAACTTATAAGGTCTATAGGATTAATAAAATAATAATAATAATAATAATTACATAAAATGCCAGTGTATATAAAAAGAAACTTAACAGTAAATATTTGACAAACTATAGTTAAATACACATGTAAAAAATGTTACTGTCTCAGCGTTCAAGGAATCCTTGAAGAGAATAACAAGTAGTTTCCGTAAGGTACTGTTTAAATGTTCTTTTGAAGCCGAGACTATTGTCAATTTCACGTATGTGTTGGTGCATATAATCTAATTGAGTTGACAATATAGGAATTGTGGTATACTGTGGTTTTACTAAGTTCGTTTTTCAAAAAGTTATTTTTTGTATTGTGGCTATGAATATCTGAGTTTTTTGAAAAATAGCATTCATTATTAAACACAAAAACACAAAATTCGTATATAAAGATACCATAGACTGTCATAATTTTTTGTTCAAAAAAAATTGGTCTAGAACTATCTTGTGTACACAGTCCAAAGACTATTATCGATACCTTCTTTTGCAATTTTAAAATATCTTTCAATTTGCGCCTTTTGCCCCAAAAGATTAGACAGTAACGAAGTATGGACTCAAAATATGCAAAATAAACTCTTTTAAGGTGGAAACGTCACAAATAGGCTTAAGTTTGCGAAGACAGTAAATTTCGTTGTTACTCCCATAACATGATATTTCTATGTAAACTGATAGGTCCCAAGATAGATTCTTGAGGTACCCCACAAGAAATTGCTGCCATAGTAGAGTTATATCACCTAAGTTTATTACCATTTAAGTATCCGATTTCGACACACTGCTCCCGATTTGCTAAGTAGGACTTTAAAAGTGAAAAAGCATTTGATCGAAAACTATAATATTCTAACTTAAATAATAGTAATGTATGGTCAATAAGATCAAAGGCCTTGAACAAATCTATATTTATACTGATAACTAATTCTTTTTTGTTTAAATTGCTAATAATATTACTAAGCATATTATGAAGTGCTGGAGCAGATGATTTTTTATTGATAAACCCACACTGGTTATGGTTATTTTTATTCAAGGGTATAATTTTATACTGTTTTAGCTCCTCAGGGAAGTATCCAAAAACAGATATTAATTATGTAAGACAAGGCTTCTGAGACGTAATTAGCACATGATTTTATAACTTTAATAGGAATATCGTCAATTCCCACGATTGAAGTATTATTTAGTTTAGATATTATATTTTCAATCTCTTCTGAAGTAGTAGGAGTTAGAAAGAAAGAGCTATGATTATTAATTTGAAAGAGACTTAGCTTGGACAGTACCATATCGTTTGATGTTCTTGTATCAACTAAATTCGTGGTTAAATTAGAAAACTAATTATTAAATTCATTAACAATAGTTTCAGGATTATCTGTCAGTTCTCCTTTAATAGTTAACTAGATATTTTTTTGAAAACTATTGGACTTGTTAATTTCTTGTTTCAGAACATTCCAAAACATTCTTAAACATTTTGCAGTATGTTAAATAATAACTACGCATGACTGAATTAGGGAAATAATTTAATTTTTCATACAATTGTCTTTTAGTTTTTGAAGATTTTTTTATTCCTTTTGTAATCCAAGTTTTTGAGTGATTAATTTCTACACGTGCTAATGGATAGCATTTACAAAATATCTGGGAAAACTTATCAAAAAATATTTTTGCTTTAGTTTCAACATTTTGACTACCAGAATATAACCCACACCAGTCAATTTGTTTCAGGCTATTTAAAAAAGAATTATGATTATTCTTATTATCTATTTTCCGTACCCATTTGTAGATTTTCGTAGAATTTATCTCACATTTTAATTAAGGTAAAGTTATCAATTGTATATTGTGATCCGAGAAGCTCACTGCTGTATTTAGGGTTAACATACTATCTGTGTCGACAATGTCAGTGATAAAATTGTCAATACAACTACTTGTCGATTAAGTTACTCTAGTTGAAGTATTGATGGTTATGGTGACCATATATGATTGCAGCAACAGAAATAAACGACGTTGGTTCACTGACTCTTCTAAAATATTGATGTTAAAATTACCACATAAAATAAACTGCTTCGGTTTTGAGTGTTTGTCTAAAAGATATCCTCATTTATCAAAAAAATCAATGTTAGAACCCAGAATTCTGTATACACAAGTAACCATTACATTGTGCTCTATTATTTGAACTCCACAGCATTCAAAAACAGATTCGGTGCTTAATAACTGAATAACTAAGTTTTACATTATTTTTGACAAAAACTGGAACTCCACCTCTTACGTAAGAGGATCGAAAGAAGGCGGCCGCTAAATTATACCCACAAACTTTAATAATATCTTTTTGTAGACAATTAAACCAATGTTCTGAAATGCAAATTACATTGATGTTAAAATGTTGTAAAAACACTACTATATCTAATATTTTATTTTGTATCCCTTGAACATTGAGATGCGCCACTGTAAAACTTTTAGAATTTAATCTAAAAAAGATGAAAATTGACAAAAATCTAGTTCTTTCGGAATTTATGTGGGAGAATACTGTGTATTAGTAAAGCTACTGAAATTTTGTGAAAGTTCTTTCAAAACATGTTTGTCTGTAAAATTACTGTTTAATGTCTTAATTTGAACTAAATATCTATATTTATAAAACGTGAATCAGTGTTATAATCTGCAAGATGATGACATGATTTACGTTGGAAATTATTTATACTTTGATTGATGATTTCACATAGTTTAAATTTTCCCGCCTTGTTCAAATGAATTCCATTCTTATTTAGATGGACCTTAGTAATGGAATCATTAATATCTATAAAGTTTATTTTATTTCTACAATGATTGATTTTTCAAATAATTCATAGTTGTACTCATACATCAAATTTATGTAAAACTTTTCGATTAGGCACATAAGGAACACTTACGAAAGTAATGTTTGTGTTGATACCAGTATCAAAACATTTTTGTAAGATTTCGTTGTTAAGCGATTGTCCTTTAAGTATATTATTAATACCAGCCATTACAAACACATGATCATCAGCATAACTTTTGGTTAGATCATTTATATTGCACACAACATTTTCAAATGTGGCATTCGGTTTTACAATTTATATTAATTTATCATTATTTAAATTGACTGTTGATCGTAATAAATCTGCGCAATATCTACCATGGCTATCCGTAAGTTACAATAATTAAATAAAATATTTGCCACAAGTCTATTACTGTATAATCGGCAGTGTGTGCTTTATATTTTTGCATTGTTGGATACAGTTACAGTACACCAAGTAGTGGTGATATTATGAATTTAACATAAAAAAAGCAAAAAACGAATTTGTAAAGCACATTCGTATAATTAACACTAATATTAAGCTATTTCAAGATATACATCCAAAATAAAATTTATTTAGAGGCAAGTGAAAATTTGCTTAAGCTCGAAAGCAATTTAGCATTGTTAAAGTATTATCTGGTGAGACTTAAACGGTTACAGAACGCTTCAGAGAAAACAAGTAATGGAATTGTCGATGTCACTAAAAGACGTACGCCCAAATTAGGTTGGTACTCTCTAGATTCATGCATTAATGGTAAGTTACTTACGGGAATCATAGTCAATACAGCAAACATCAAGGATCCTCTTATTTTTTTTACAAAATGCATACAATAGTTTTGCGCGAAAGGTTAAATTAATGCTAAGGCAATCGATGCTAAAGGTGAATGTTGTTTTAGCCTGCAATTTCATGCAATCTCAAAATGACGTTATCGAGTTGAAGATTTTTGCCACAAAAAATTGTGCCACTGATATTGCGACCAACTTACACGCGTTGTATAATGAAAACGTTTATTACAAATTACAACAAAAATTAGAGGAGCTTTCCGAAAGGGATTTCGGTTGCGCATTACATGAAGTTTTACATTTAAAGGTGAATATTAATAGCTATGTTCTGTTTAGAGGTGGCCTTTCGACTTACGTTAAAGTTCCTACATCATAGCAGTAAAGTATGCGGTAGTGAATACTAAAAATGATGACGAGTATTGTCCCCTGTGGACCGTTGTTTCGGAATTATATCCGGTACATCATTCAGATAGGGCTTACAGTTATCTTCATTTTGTAGATGTTTTGAATTATGATTCAGTTCACTTCCCCATTAAACTAGATGATGCAAAAAAATTCAAAAAGTTAAACAACTTCTCCATTAACTTGTTTTGCATTCACTGGAAAGGTATATTACCACTAGTATTAAGTGAAAATCAAAATAGTGTCAAAAAACCTATAGATCTTTTAGTACTTTCTTCTAATTATTATTCCGCAGGTTCTGTTGTTGATGCGATTAATACCAAAAATAATACCGTTTATTATTTTAAGTGGATTAAAATATGTCTGCTCTTTTTTCTAATCAACTATCTAATAAGCAGCACAAGAAATTTATTTGTTAGCGATGTTTGAACTACTTTCCTTGGGATCGCCTTCTACAGAAACATGTTATTCAATGTCATCAACTTAATCGATGCTCTGTCAGGCTACCTACCGTAGTAGAAACGTTTCTGCAGTTCAAAAATTTCGCATTCCAGGAAATGGTACCGTTTGTTATTTATACGGATTTAGAAAGTATTTTAGAAAAGTGCACAAATTTAACATGCCCTCGGGATAATACTCTATTTTATTCCAAACATATACCCTTCAGCATTGCTTACTACTTGAAATGTTCATACAATGATTCTTTATCTCGATTTAGGCTTTATAGAGGAAATGATTGCATCCAATGGTTTATTAAAGAGCTTCAAAGTGTTGCACATTGGGCCACCGAAATAATCAATAAAATAATTTCTATGCATACTTTAACTACCAGTCAGGTTGAACCCCTTGAAGGCACCACGATTTGTCACATTTCCGGGAAACCATTTACTGATTATGATATAAAAGCTACAGACAGTTAGAGATCATAACCATTTTACTGGAGCATTTCGGGGAGCATCATATCAGAATTGTTCTACCGGTTGTATTCCATAATTTAGCAGGTTATGATTCACATTTTATAATTAGGCAATTGACTGCTGTTCTCGGTTCGATTTCATTGGTACCCATAAACAAAGAAAGATATCTCTTTCACGAAAGTAATAGAAGACAGTAAAATTAAGTTTAGATTTATTGACTCTTTTAGATTTATGAGTAGCAGTATTGAAAAGTTGTCAAACTGTTTGGAAAAAAGTAAAAAAATTATTACCAAAGCTAATTTTACAACGATGAAGTATTTTCTCTACTAGTTCGCAAAGGCGTGTTTCCATATGAGTATATTAATGCTTGAAATAAATTAAGCGAGGTCAGGCTATCTCTCATGAACGCGTTTTTCAGTCATATTAATAATGAAGGAATTAATGATGCCAATTTTACACATGCGGTTAATGTTTGGAACAAATTTAATTTTAAATCCTTAGGAGAATACTCCGACTTGTATCTCAAAACGGATGTGCTACTTTTACCTGACATTTCCGAAAATTTTCCGCATACTTCTTTAAGTGCTTACAAACTTGATACTCTGCACTATTGTATTGCCCCCGGTTTAGTATTCGATGCTACGCTTAAAATTACGCTAGTAAACTATTTACAGACATTGGTATACTAATGTTTATTGAAAGAGGAATTAGAGGTGGTGTGGCTCAATGTTCTATTCTATATGCTAAAGCTAACAATAAGTACATGGGAGAAAAATTTGATCCTACTTCCAAAAGTGTGTATTTAATATACTACGACGTGAATAGCTTGTATGGAGCCGCCATGTTAGAATTTTTACTATTTGGCGATTTTTATTTTTGGATGAAGCTAATTTTAAAAACTTTGGATATAATAAACCATCCTGATCCAGAAATTGGTTGTACAATCGAGTGTGATTTAGACTATCCCATAGAATTACATGAGAGTCACAGTGATCTACCATTGGCACCCGAACATATCGTTCCACCCGTACCTGATTCAAATTCTAAAATTAAAAAATGATTGCTTACATTGTATCCAAAATGTAATTATGGGAATTTGAAAGTATATTTAAAATATGGATTAAAGTTGGTAAAAGTACATCGTATATTACGTTTTAAACAGTCCCCGTGGTTAAAAAAATATATCGATTTAAATACTACCATGCGTATATCTTAGTAAACCTATATATGTAGGCTTCAGTGTTTTAGACGTTTTAAAAACTTTTTTATACAATTTTCATTATGGTTACAAGCTATCTAAGTTTCCTAATAACGCCAAGCTTTTGTATTCAGATACAGATGGTCCCATATACGCCTTTTCGGTTCCTGGTATCTATGAATGCATTAAAGAAGACATTGATAAATTCGATACATCTGATTATAGTCCTGACAGTATCTTTGGAATTCCATTCGCAAACAAGAAAGTACCCGGTTTAATGAAAGACGAAAATCAAGGTAAAATTATGTTATAATTTGTAGGACTTCGAGCAAAAATGTATTTTTAAAAAGAATAAAGTGTTCTACCCATGAATCTTATCCTTAATCCTTACGATGATAAACGATTGGTAAATTTTAATTTCACTGGTACTGATGTAAATCAGTTCCACATACATAAAGACAAAATTTACATCAATTGGGGCTTGAATTTCGATGGCGCAGTTGGTTAGCGCGTTACTCTAGTGAAGTACAGGTCGTAGGTTCAAGTCCTACTCGATGTAAACTTTTTATTTATGTATTTAATAAAATTAATAATAATTTTAATTATATATTTACCTTTGAACTTATTCGTTAATAACAAAAACGTATAATTTGTACGTATACATGTTTAAATTTCAAACCAATTTGCTTAGTAAGCAGACTAATCATTGGGTTTGCTTTGACGCAGTTCGAGGGATCGCATATAATGCCACGTATACTATTCGGAAGTAAATCACCATGTTTTGGAGTGCTACACTTTTCATCATCATAGTCATGATTTTGTTTTTGTTTCTGAGCAACTACTTTCATCTTTGGTGGTGGATGAAATAAAACTAAACGAGTAATTACATGTTTATTTATATGCTAGACATACAGAGTGTATATTACAATAATTGTGATTTTTTCACTTCTCCAGTGAGGCTGTACTGCACAATAGCGTCATGGAAGATAAGACCATAGACAACGATTCCACTATCGAAAGGTGTTAGAGATCCCATTTCCAATTCGATGTCTACTGTTGAGTTTTTTAAGGATTTATTTTGTTTAGAGCAGTCTATTACAAATATTGGGCATAATTTGAATTCGGATTAGTTGAATAATGCGTCTTTATCATCTTCACCATAGTAATCACAACGAAATTTCAAAAAATTGTGATAGGCAGACATGTATTGGTTAGCACTGAAGTTAAAATGCATTGCTTCATATGGATAATACTCAGAATTCAGATGTATTTTAAGGTTTCTGATGTTAATGTGATCAAAATTTCCTGCCCTTGCCAACTTTGCGTACCTTTTACCTTGTTTGAATGCCACAATTATCCAACGTGGTTTTTCCAGTTGCGTTCACGTTCTTATTGGCCATATGTCTGAGGTTGCTTGTTTTAAAGCAGGTAATTCATATAACTCCCATTGACGCAATGGAATAGTAATAAAAGAATTTTTATTGGTTCCTTGAAAAAAGTTAAGTTGCGCAGCATCATTAAGTGTTGAGTGTGGTACTTTCCATTGAATTTTATTGTATTTATAATAGGAAAATTATAATTTACGTGTCAACATTTCAAAGTACGAGTGGCTCACCACAATTCAATAAGTCGAATATATAATCGTATAACTTTTATTATCACTCACCAAACTAAATTTGGTTTGCTAGGGCCACTAACAGAATTGTGCCATTACTACCCCTGGTCTGGCTACTGCAATTATAAAGAAAACACAAAGAACACATTTGACTGTGCCAATCTGACACTTGCTTTTGCACTTCTTGTACAATTCCAAATGCCTATTCGCTCTCCTACACAGTATCTGTGTTTGCACTGTTGGGATAACGTTGTCTATAAATCTGAACATCTGCTCACGCTAGGTCCTTCCGCCCTAAATTACGTATCTCTCAATCACTAAACCACCCTCACAGGAAGAGGGTCTACAGGATTCTTCTAACGTCAGACCGAAGCAACAAGCTCGAAATCCGAATACCTAACCACAATTAATTAATGGAGGCCTTCTAATGTGGCAGACTTCGTAACCCTCGTGCATAATATGATGAGTGACCATGACTCTCCCACAAAGGCCGACCACGTATCATCTTGTGCATCAACCACTCCCCTCAAAGATAAGGGCCCACAACGGTCTTCCAACGACAAACCAAGGCTACGTGCTACATGGCATGCATTCTGACCATGTGCCTGAACGTAACCCCACGAGATATAGGAGGCCTTCTAATACTGGTCTGGTCATTTATTTTACAGTTCACTACTTGTCTGGGCTCATTTATGCCGCTATCTGTATCATACACTTTGTTTTACAGAAAATGAGTATTATTCTACCTTTTAATGAAGTAAAAAACTTACAGTGTAGTTTTTAATTAGTACCTATTCATTGGAATTTACCTCTACAAATTTGGTTCAAATGTGACAGATGTTGTTAAAATAACGAAAAGATTGATGCGCCTTCGGCGACGGAAAATGTCGATTAAAATTCTGTTCATAGAAGATAAGCACTCAACGTATTTAAATAATCTTACACTTGCTTAAAACGAACATATAAAACGAAAACATATTGAATAAACCATACTGAAATCAAGGTCAAATTCCTTTTTGCACTAGGACAAAAAGTAAATTCTATTTGTAAAGTTGCCATGGTGACACCGAAAAATCCCAAATCAGCCACTGTTGCTACGAAGTACCTATTGTCTCACTAGAACGTCTTATTTAGGTGGTTGAAGAAAAATAATATTTTTGGATTTTGCTATTTACAAAATTAGTAAAATGAGAGTTTTGGTTTTTATTACTGCTAACAACAAAATGATGAAGAAAGAACGGACAGTTCCATAATAAATAAATTATAATTGCACCGGTGTGACTTATCAATAAGATAAAAACAGAAATGGGAACGGTCAAAACTAAATAAACCAAATGACGCATGAATCTTATACAACTGGGAATTATGGTGACGATTTCAACAGATTAAACAATAATACAGGCATGTTTAAATACATACAAACAATGGTAAAGGATAAATTAAAATTTAAAACTTGTTCACCACACAAAACATAATTTTTAATTGAATAATGGGTTAATTAATTACGTAACGAATATAATACAAACTCAGTACTTAGAGTGTTTTTTTGATACATCAGTATCGACCTATTTATGCCTGCTTATCAGGTAGGTTGATTGGCATCTTCAAGTGCACTTTCCGATCTGCTGATAGTTACTGTGGACAATAGCTAGAATAACAAGTAGGGTATGAAACATTACGGTTCTATAGCATCGGAAAAACGATTATAAACATTCAGTGTAATTTAAATTTAATTATAACAATAGCATAAATGATCATCTTTCACAATTTCTACCAATTCACACAAATGCATAAAATCCATTTTATAAGTAACATTGAAAAGTACGAAGAGTTTATATGAATTTTGTGCTGTAGATACATAGGGGAGAGTCGGCTGTGGTGGAACAGGAGGGTATGATGGAACAACTAACTAAAACCCGGGAAAATAATGTTAAAATTGATCTATTACCACGTCAATATGCTTTTAGGTTGGTAAACCTTGTCAAAGTATAATGGCGATTTGGATGTTTACTGAGCCAGATAATATTTATTTTATAATTTTGACGTCTAAAATTGTAAAATTTTAATATTGGATACGCTCACCTGATATTTTTGTTTCGTCAACTGCATGAAATTGAATGTAAGTATTATCTTGGTTTATTTGTTAGAAGTACGTTTGAGATTGTAAAACGTTATTATGAGCTCTTTATTTGGGACTAAATTTTAATTATTTTCAAACATCTACTCGGGTATTATGGAACAGCGTGTTCCATAACCGTTTACCACCATACCGAACCTTATACGACATACCCATTAATGTTTCTCACTATTTTTGGTATTAATTGATAGCCTTCCTCATAATCAGATCGATATTTGGTGTTTGTTTACAGAACCATGGGAAAGAAAAAGCGCAATATGCTGATTCCATGGAAAGCTAAAGAAGTGGAGAGATGTCTTATAATAAAGCGGCTAAGGCTTTTCAAGTTGCTGAAGGGACTTTACACAGGAAAGCAACTAGTACCAAACTACCAGAAAGTGCATCGCAGAAGACTTCAGGGGGTTATATGCAGACTTTTACACTGAATTAAGAAAACGAATTAAACGAGTTTCTTTTAAAGATGGAAAGACAGTTCTTTGGATTGACAATGCTACATTTCAGGCAGTTAGCATTTGAATATGCTGAACGAAATAACATGGACCATAGATTTAACAAGACAAAAAAGTGAAAAGATTGGTATTACAGTTTTCTCGCCAGACACAAAGATCTTTCTTTGCGTCAGCCTGAGAATACGTCTTTTGCCCGGGCATCTGCTTTTAATAAACCAAATGTCGAAAAGTTTTTTGACTTGTATGAAGAACTTTTGAACACGCATAACTTTCCTCTGCACCGCCGGTTTAATTGTGACGAAAAAGGTATCAGCAGTGTGCCAAATAAACAACCTAAAGTCTTATCTCTTACGGGTAAAAAACAAGTAGGAGCGCTATGTTCAGCCGAACGTGGAATATTAGTGACAGTTGAAATAGCTGTAAGTGCTTCTGGGCAATACATCCCGCCTCTGTTAGTTTTTCCACGCGTTCGCCATAATCCCATGTTCGAAATAGATTTGCCAGCTTATTATACCGCCACACACCAGTCACCGGTTGCAGCCCTTAGATGTGGCTTTTATGTATTCATTAAGCACATTCTATGCCCAAGAAGTCAAAATATGGTTAAGAAACAACCCCGGATGCGTAGTCACACTCCAGGATATGAGCCCAATTTTTGGACGTGCCTATATCAGGGCAGCGACGACGGAAAACGCTGTGTCCGCTTTCAGGGCCACGGGCCTACCTCCATTTAACAGGCATATATTTCCTGACTCGATGTTTTGCGCCTCAGAAACTACAGACCGGCCAACAGCAAGGAAGCGACCTTAACGTGATTGACAGTTTATCAGCTGCAGGGAATCCTGGAACACCAGATATTCAAACCCAACCCTCAACGTCTTCTGTTGTTTCGCCGGAAGAAATTCTACCTATTCCAAAAGCGCCACCTCGAACGAATACAAACAAAAGGGGAAGAACAGAAAAAACTGTTGTGGCTACTTCGTCTCCATATATTAAGGAGTTAAAGTCCTCTCAAGTGCAACCAAAAAAGGTTCCTAGAAGGGCGTTATTTCAACCAAATAAACCGAATGAACACATCGTTTCATCATCAGACTCAGATGTAGAAGAAATGGTTCTCTATAACGAAAGCGATGGCTGCGACGGGGGCTTGTAGCTTCCAGCGACGAAGAAGGTACGAAGGAGTTCCAGCTAACTAAATTGTCTTCCTATGAAGAAGGCGATTATGTGTTAGTGGAACTCGCATCCAATAAGAGTGTTCAGAAGTTTGCTGCCAAAGTCATCAAGAACGGGAAAGAAGAAGTAGAGGTCAGTTTTATGCAGAACTATCGTAACCACTTCAACATTTTCGTAGAACCAGACGTAAAAGAAGAACGTTCCGTTCTCTTATCCGAAATTTTTGGAAAATTAACTAATTTTCGAACCCTTCGACGTGGCCAAATTAGGTTTCAATAGTAATAACTAATTTACTTACTTAATTTTTTAATTAATTTAATAATAAACGATTAATTTAATACTGGCCTACTCATTTCCTGCCTTTGAAAAGTAAGAACTTTTGCATCCGAATAAGTTTTAATATATTCAAAAGTAGCAGCAGCATGCGTTCCATCATACCCGACAGGTCGGGTATGATGGAATGCTGCAGAATGTTTTTAAAACAGTTAATAACTCTAAAGTTTTTTAAAAATTCATAGTTTAATTGAAGTGTGCGAGTAGTCGGATGATATGGTTATGCCAGGATATGGAAATAAAAAAGGTAATGTTGAAGTTCATCGAGTTAAAAATGTTTCAACACTAACTGTTCCATAACACCCGACTCTCCCCTACATGTAATTGACATTTTAAAACTGATAAATTTCATTTAATATTTCATCCAAGTAGATAATTTACGTACATTGCATCATTTTTATTTTAACAATCTTTTACTTCTAATGCTAGTAAGTAACTATAATTATTTGCATAGAAATAAATTCGGCAACTAGATGGTTTGTTTAAGGATTTCGATAACGCAAAAAATATTATACGATATTCTATGGTTAAGTACCTCCATTAACATGTCTCGAAAAATTGAAAAAAACGGCTCTTCGAATCTCGTTTTTCTAATTTTCATTTTATTAATTCTAATTTTCTATTTTATTAATTCTATTCTTGACCTTAACCTACTTTCCTACTTAAATGCCACCAATATTAAGGCACTTATCGTATCGTATAACGTTATATTGAATGCTATCATATTTGACAACCACCACAACACGGTGGTTTTGACTTCAAATGTAGGAACAGGTCGTGATCAATTTTTGTCCAGGCAAATAATCCGATGAGACCTTGAGTTTGATTAGCCGTGAGTAGACGGGCACTATCATTAGCAAAACAATCCCCTTACTCAGCATACCTCGCCTCTTTTTGGACTGCACGTTGTAGTAAGATAAGGTCTCACAATATGCTTACCACGAGACAAAAAATACACAGAAAACACTCCCTTCCTGTCCCGAATATCAGTACACATCATTTTCAGGGCTAAGTGTTCGATTGAAATTCACTTTTTTATAATAATTGTGGTCCTAAACAGGCTAAGTTTATCCTAACGTTCTAAGTACTCAGAAACACTCAGGAAGGTGCATAGGGGAATTTTGAATTGCCATGTGATAACAATCAATTCGTAAAGCGTCAATTTTTTGTCACCTTTTCGTCAACTTTTCCACCAAATCTTTAGTAATAGCTAGAGGTCCCACTTTATTTCACATCATGACATACATGAAAGCTCTTACTAATTTGATCACTCATAATGTTTTCTGTATAATTGGAGCCGCTTTTAGGCCTTTGGAACTAAGAAAACGAATCACAGCGCGCATTTCACAGTCGACAGGATTCTCATTAGATGTAGGCATTTTAAATGAGTACAAACGTAAACACTGTCGAATGTTTTCGCAATATCGTCTGGTTTCTTCCTGAACTTCAAAGCAGATGTGAACAAACACACAAAATTCTAACCCACAAAATGGAATACAGTTTTTTAGGATAATTATGCATCTTTTGTAATACGTTCATAATGGAAATAGGTAATCGTAGTAACCTTCACGTTAGAAGTTTACGGACATATTTAGATGCCAATTTGAAAAAATCCAAAACCGACTGCGAGTCAAAAAATAGCGTAAATATAATATACGCTTTTTAAATTTTTTTTAATTAACTTTTTTTAACAGCTTCATATCAAGTTAATCGTTTTTTAGGTATTAAAAACATTTTGAAGGAATACTATATTCCAAGTTTTTCAAATACGCAACTGTTTCAGAAATCTTCGATAAAAACAAAAACTGCGCCTTCACGCCACTGGCTTTCTCTCAAAATCTAATCAGGTCAAGGAAAAGTGAAAACAACCTTAGATACAATATTTTAAGTACCTTTCTCTTGTCGTTCTGGAGTTATCTTGGATTCTGGAATCCATGTACACGCACGAACGCACGCACGCACGCACACACACGCACGCACGCACCCACCCACCCATACGCACACACACACACATACACACACACGCACGCACGCACACACGCACGCACGCACGCACACACACATACACACACAAACAAATACACACACATACACACACAAACACACACGCACACAAACACACACATACACACACACACACACACACACACAAAGACACACACAACAACAAACACACACGCACACACACACACACACACACAAGCAACCTGGCTATGTTTCCTGGACATTAAGCAAGCATTTGACAGGGTCTGGCACGCCGGTCTCTTCCATAAGTTCCGCAACCTTATTATACCCGATCCCTTCTCAAAACTCCTACTCTCGCACCTGTCTAATCGGTCAGTCCGAGTTAATTTAAGCAATACCTTCTCCGGTCCCTTTCAACCCACAGCAGGCAGACCGCAAGGTTCTCCTTTAACCCCAATCCTTTACACTATCTTCGCTTCCGACATTCCCGACGTAACCCGGAATAGTAATTGCAAAATTGGTGGATGATACTATCTTCTGGGCGGTGCATTGGAGCAGCGTGACGGCCTCCCGCCTAATATCGAAAACCCTCCGGAACTTTTCCAACTGGGCCAACCGGTGGAGTCTCCGTCAATCCTACGAAAACCCAAGCAATCCTCTTCCGGCATCCTAACTACCACGAAGATAAATCTCCCTTACGCTAAACAACGAGACTCCAACAAGAAGTCACCTACTTGGGAATCCTCTTCAACAACACCCTTAATTGGATCCCCGATGTACAAAGAACATTTAACAGGATGAGAAACCTAGCAAACCTACTGAGTGATCTCCGGGATATAATCAAAGGTTGCCACCCCGAAGCAGTAGTATAGCTATACGGATCCTGTCCCACTTTTGTCACTAGATTTGTCACCAGATCTAGGAAAAAGTCACCAGAAAAGTTACTAGATTTCAAGGTTGGTAACATTGCCTATTTCAAGGGGTAGACCACAGGTGTGTAACCCTCTTCAAGGTTATGTCTCTAGTCCCCGCTTCAAGGTCATTATAATTCTGAAGGTCATTGCCCTCGGTCTCAGACAAGTCTATGCATGTTTCGAGGCCACGCCCTATTCTGGGAAACAAAGGGGGCCCATTGTTTAAAGTCTATGCTTTCAAGGTCACATGAGAGAACAAAGACGATCTATTGTTTTGGCTGAGTCATTCTGAAATTCTAGGAAATCAATAACAAATACGATGCATTGTTCAAAGTCTATGCTTTCAAGGCCAGTTAGAAATAGATTGTTATCTCAATTCTAGGAAATCAAAAAGGCGATGCATTGTTCAAAGTCTATGCTTACAATTTTCAAGGTAAAAGAACAAAAGCGATTCATTCTTCTGGTCGAGTTATAAAAATAAATTGTTATCTCAATTCTGAGAAATCAATAACAAAGGCGACGCTTCAAAGTCTATGCTTATAATTTTCAAGGTAAATGAACAAAGACGATTCATTGTTCAGTTAGAAATAGATTGTTATCTAAATACATCTCTTTCGAGAATAAAGATGATCCATTATCAATGATTTAAAGTTTATGCTTAGAAGGTCACACCTCTGATAACAAAGACGATCCATTGTTCAGTTAGAAATAGATTGTTATCTCAATTCTAGGAAATCAAGAGCCCTGAGGTGCATGTTTCAAAGCCACGCCCCCTCAAGTGCTCTAAACAGGTGGCCGTTCCCCTAAACAGGTAGCCGTTTCGTAAAAACAGGTAGCCGTTTCCTAAAAACAGGTAGCCGTTTCCTAAAACAGGGGTTCCGTTTCCCAAAACAGATAGCTGTTTCGCAACCGTTTCCCCATGTTCAGGTCGAAAATAGATTCCGCATCTCAATTCCAGGAAATCAAAAAGGGGGCCCATTGTTCAAAGTCTATGCTTACAATTTTCAAGGTTAAAGAACAAAGACATTCCATTGTACAGGTTGAGTTATAAAAATAGATTGTTATCTCAATTCTAGGAAATCAGTAACAAAGGCGATGCATTGTTCAAAGTCTATGCTTACAATTTTCAAGGCCACATGAAAGAACAAAGACTATCTATTGTTCTAGTTGATTTATAAAAATAGATTGTTATCTAAATACATCTCTTTCAAGAATAAAGGTGATCCATTGTCAACGATTTAAAGTTTATGCTTATAAGGTCACTCCTCTGAGAACAAAGACGATCCATTGTTCAGTTAGAAATAGATTGTTATCTCAATTCTAGGAAAGCAAGAACAAAGACGATGCATTGTCAATGCTTCAAAGTCTATGTTTACAAGGCCACATGAGAGAACAAAGACGATTCATTGTTTTGGCTGAGTCATTCTCAAATTCTAGGAAATCAAGAATAAAAGGGGCCCATTGTACAAAGTCTATGCTTACAATTTGAAAGGTAAAAGATCAAAGACGATTCATTGTTTTGGCTCTGTCGTAGCTTCTAAAATTCCGAGAACAAAGACGATGCATTGTTCAGACTGATTAGGTCATCTAACAAGTAAAATATTTTTTATAAGACTACCACAATATACAGATAATAAATCGATTTAAGTATTATGGGATATAGTCACTTTTGTAATACCTCTGCTGGAGCATATCTATTTACTATTTGTTTTTCACATTCAATTTCCTTCAACTGATTCTCGTTTAATGCGGACCACATCATCTTTCCTAATAGGTCATCGCTTCATTATATTGTATACTAGCCATACATTCAGCTTCCCTTAAAAGTCTTCATATCAGGATCTACTTTGAGACATTGTTCGAGACTTATTACAATAAGCAATGTCGCGCTCCCAGTGCCCTCAAGTGGTTCCCCAAAAAAGGGGGTCCGTTTTCCGAAACAGATGGCTGTTTCTCAACACAGGTAACTGTTTCCCCCCAAGGTTACACGAGAGAACATAAGCGTTCTGATTCCTAAAAATAGATTGTTATCCAGCCACCACCCCGCCTCAATTCTAGGAAATCAAGAACAAAGGGGGGTCCATTGTTCAAAGTCTATGCAAGTGATTCATTGTTCTGGTCGAGTTATAAAAATAGATTGTTATCTAAATACCCTTCGATTCTAAGAAATCAAGAACAAAGGCGAATCATTATTTTAGCCAACGCTTCAAAGTCTATGTTTATAATTTTCAAGGTCACATGAGCGAACAAAGACGATCCATTATTCCGTTATTCTAAAAATAGATTGTTATCTAACTACACTTCTATTCTGGGAAATCAAGAAACGCTTCAGGGTCTATGCTTATAAGGCCACACCTCTGATAACAAAGGCGATTCATTGTTTTGGCTGAGTCGTAGCTTCTGAAATTCTGAGAACACAGACGATTCATTGCTCAGACTGATTAGGTCATCTAACAAGTAAAATATTTTTTATAAAACCACAGTATTCATCTATATATACAGATAAAATATTGATTTAAGTAAATATACATATATGGCAAATTTGATGTACTTAACACTTTGTAATACCTTTGCTGGATCATATCTATTTATTATTTGTTTTTTCACATTCAATTTCCTTCAACTGATTCTCGTTTAATGTGGTCCACAAGACATCATCATCTTTCTTTATAGGTCGTCGCTTCATTATAATGTTTACTAGTCATACATTCAGCTTTCCTTAAAGCCTTCATATCAGGATCTACTTTGAGACATTGTTCGAGACTTACAAACCTACGCAAACCCTGAGGTGCATGCTTCAAGGTGATGTTTACTATGGTAAAGCCCCCCCAGTGCCCTGAAGTACTCTAAACAGGTGGCCGTTCCCCTAAACAGGTAGCCGTTTCCTAAAACAGGGGGTCCGTTTCCCAAAACAGGGGGTCCGTTTTCCAAAACAGATGGCTGTTTCTTAACACAGGTATCCGTTTTCCCCCCATTGCAAGGTCATATCTCTTATAAAAGAACAAAAGCGATTCATTGTTCTGTCATGATTCCTAAAAATAGCTACCACCCCCACCTCAATTCTAGGAAATCAAGAACAAAGGTGGTCCATTGTTCAAGCCGATGCTTCAAAGTCTATGACTACAATTTTCAAAGTCACACGAGAGAACAAAAGCGATTCATTGTTCTAGTCGAGTTACAAAAATAGATTGTTATCTAACTACACTTCTATTCTAAGAAATCAACTTTCAAGAACAAAGGTGATCCATTATTCTAGCCAACGCTTCAAAGTCTATCCTTGCAAATTTCAAGGTCACGCCTCTGAGAAAAGAACAAAGGCGATCCATTGTTCCGTCATAATTTTAAGGATAGATTATTATCCAGCTACCCCCCACCTCAATTCTAGGAAATCAAGAACAAAGGAGATCCATTGTTCAAGCCGATGCTTCAAGGATATATAAGTCACAGTGAGATCAGTCGGTTAGTAAGTTGTTAAACATGGAATTAGCAGGGTTAAACCAAAGCACCTATTGCAAACTCTATAAAAATGCATGTGACCTAGAGATATCGAGAAAATATAAACTTATTAATGTCACAGTAATCAATACAAGTATGGTGAACGTATAGTGTTAGAAACAGAGGAGTTTAAATGTGTTTTACCTCAGCGCTTTTACGAGTATTTCAAAGAAGAAGAAAATCGAATTGAGGAATTTAAAACGATGCTAAACACAAGGGATGTATTCATGAGTAGTCTGGGTGCAGTCGGAAAAACGATAAACATAACATTTAGTGCATCCAACCATATGTAAACATGCTCATTTCGAAATTAGTGTTTAGTTGTAGTGAAGTCATGCAAGCAGCAATTAAATAACTCCTGGAACGATGTTTACTGCCGGATACTTAATACCGCTGTAATAACAATATGATGATTAAAACATAAATACTGTTGTTAATATGGTGTTCTTTTTTAAGACACGTAGATATCACCAGCCACCATTTGTCAAGGTCACGCCATATTACTATTCAGAGTAATAATTTTCATGGTTCCAATCCTGTTCGATCCTGTCCATATTTTAACCCCGAATACAACTGGTGCATCTATATAGGGATGAATAATTTTACGGTAAACCTAAAGTGCCGTGAAGAGCATTTAGATATTAGTTAAAGTTATAGATGTATGACACTTGCATAAAAGGGAAATGTCTCGAATTGTGCGGTTTAACTACACATGCGCTCTTGTGCATTTAAAATTCTGAAACTGTGCATATGTTTTTCGAGTACTCATAAGTAGTTACGGGGGTCACGCTACAGAGACGATGATTGTAATAGTTGATGTACAGGGATTCAAAACGGCAAAACATGTATTTACACCCAAAGAGCTAGCAATATACAATGGAAATCAAGCTGCCCATTTTGTGTTCAAACCACCATTTCCTTGGCACCTCTTAGATGTAGAATTTCAACGACAAGCCATCTGGTTAATCAATAATCATCACTGCATCAAATGGGGATCTGGATATACCTCTACACATCTCTTTCCACATATACTTCGTGAACTAATATCGGTAACAGATGATGTGTACGTTAAAGGGTGAGAAAAAGCCGATTACATTCGAAAACTGTTGATACAGTCAGTTATAGAAATTGAAGAGCAACCATCTTTACCCAAAATGAAAACAACTTGTTTCTTTCATACACAAACCACCTGTAATTGTGCTTTAACGAATGTACACTTTTTATATAATAACTATGTAAGACAATATCAGTAAAAGGTTCATAAAATGTGTGCTTACAAGTAAAGGGGGAAAAGTTTGTAATATTTACAATAAAATGCTATTATTTTAAGTGTATTATTTTATGTAAAAGCCCTCTGATGCAAACTATTTCTCAGGTTATAACCCAGCCTACCCATCTAGGTCAACAAGTCAACTTTTAACATTCCTTGTAGGTAAAATTCTGGGAAACAGCAAATAAGAGTTCCTATTACTGAATTCTAACAATAGAATCAGTTCGTGGAAACAAGAGGGTTGTTGTCTATGCTGAATGTTTATCAAGGTTCCTGTATTGGCTAAACGTTATGCTTACAGTATCTGGTTGTTGGAAATTCTCAAGGTCTCCAAGAAATTTTCAAGACCATATGTCCTACAGGCCGATCTTACCCGACATCATCCGAAATGTAGCCGAAACCTGCAGGATCAATTTTAAACGGGTCATTGAAACAAGAAGGGGGTCTATGCTACAGGGTTATTGACTAAATTATAATAAAAAGCGTGGGCTCATATTATGGTCCGCCAGGATGTTCCCCAAATACAGATAACCGTTTCCCAAAACAGGAGCCGCCACTCAACACAGGCTAAACTGAACTAGGTCAAAACTTAAACATCTGGTCATGAGGGGTTAGAAGGTCCAAGTACAATCTGAAAGTAGTTTTATATTATAGAAAAAGCTAATCACTTTTAGGGGTAAAGGGTAGCTTTTCAATAGGCTTATCATCTAGGAGTGCAATGCTGACCCCGAGAAAAATGATGAATTCTGCACCGCTTTTGAGAAGAAGAATGACTATTTTTGAAAAAGCTAGAATAGAAAGTAGTGTTGGCAACCATGATTGTTAGGGTTTAAAAGTCCCCATTGTGTGCACAGTAGACTCTTGATTAGCAGCAATGACGAAAGTAGTAGTACGTAAGGTAGAAAGTACAGAAAAAGCAGTAAGTGTGGAGGAGCGAAAGAAGAGGTTGGAGACATTAATAAAACAAGTAAAAGAAATAAAACTCGATTTGGAGTGTTATATAGTGAAAACAAAAATGATGAAGCTGCGTATTAGCAATATGTAAAATAGTGTAGTAAAACATGAAATTTTGGGAAGGATGAGTTTAAATACCTATTTTAAAGAAGAAGAAAAGACGCTGCTATGTGTTGTTATAAGTATCTCACAATTGTATTAGGTTTAAGTAACTGTATCATTAAAAAATAAAGACTTTAAAAGTTAAAGAGACGGTTTTCGGTATTCTCTTCTCCCATAATGGTTCCTTATTGGCTCTGCATATCTAGGCGCGGTTCGATATCCACCTTTACCGAAATCTCCCATAAGGAAATGGAACCCCTGCCGTACGTTGGGCTTTAAAGAGGTAAAATTGGCCTATATACAACGTATAAAAGAAGATTTATTGTAAAAGATCAATGGCAGTAAAATGATCCCTAAATAAAAACAATTTACTGGTTTTAATGCAGATCGTTACTGTTTTTAATCATTAAATGGCGTTTATGCATATGTGAACTAAAATTTATTAGTAAAGCGTTATAATGAAAAATACAATGACTTTCCTTTGTATAAGGGAGATTTAAATTGATTTTTTTGCAAGAACCTAAAAAATTAAATGTCAGCGCTATTCCTAAATTGACTACCCTTGGACTTAAAAGAGTAAACAGTGACAGCTTGCAGTATAGAAATGGAGTTAATTTGATATAATTTTTATATAAAAGGTTAAGAAAATCGATTTATAGTTTTAATGTTGCAGGATAAGGAGACCTGACTGTTTTTATATGAATAGTTTTTAATGTGTGTTAGGCGTTAGAATGGGTTTTCATTGTGTTAAAGGGATACAATAGACTTGCATTCATACAGAGCCCATTCGTATTTGGATAACAATGTATAGATTTTAAGATGTTGCTTAAATAACATTTGTAAACACGCTTTTAATTATATGTAAAATCTACTTTAGTATACTTCATTGAATTAGATAATTTAAGGCTTACAGAGGTTTTATATACATTAAAAAGACCTTTACTATGCATTCCTTTAATGACGTTTTAGCAATTAGATAGACAATAATAAGATTGATAATATAATTCCTATTCCAACATCATATTAACTTTTATAGATTACCCTCTACAAAAGTGTTTCTGATTGTTTCAGTCGTATCATCTTAGTTGTTTTCAAGCTTAACATCATTTTCATTCTATATTCAACTAATCATTCAGGTAGGACAATTTATTCTTAGTTACTGGTCCTAGAGATACTTGTAGCCTTAGATAATGTAGATATAAACATTTTATTATTAATGAAATAAAATATATCCTGTTATAACTTTATCTGCTACATTTGTAAAAACTAGGTTAAGCAAGTGTAACGATCACGCTAAATGTTTGCTTTGACCTGTAATGTTGATATCAATCTACTACAGGTCAAAGAAACGTAATGGTTAAAGAGCTGTGATCTAGTAAAGGACATGTGCTATAACAATAGTATGTTTATATTAATAAAATGTTTATTCTAGATTATTTATCCTAACTACAGTATCTCTAGACCATCAATAAAATTTGATTTTAATAATAGAATAAAATGTATAGTATATATGTTACATTATCTAGGTTAAATGTAGTAGCAGTTGTTGAGTTGTTTCTTTGCTCAGCTAATGTCATATAATTGTCCTTGACTCTGCCAGAATTAGTTACGAAAGGATATAATCCCCACGCCTTGAAAATATTCTTTAGTACTATTGGTTTATAAAATTAACATGCATGACTGAAACAATCAAGAAACACTTTTAGGTAATAATCTATAAAAGTGTAATGATGGCCATTTGGGAATAGGAACTTATGACCTTGAAGCGTCGGCAATGGATTTTTGTCCTTGATTTCTGAATTGAGCCTGAAATGATTTATCTAGATAACGTTCTATTTTCAATTATGAACTGCATAGTAACAATGGATCGCATTTGTTTTAGATGTATATAACCTTTCTGTAAGCTTTAAGATTATCTGAATTCAATGGATCGCCTATTTCTAAAGATTTTACATCAGACCTGAAATGGTGGTAGCTGGATACACAATGTTATTTTACAACATCATTAAAATCAATGAATCGCCTTTGTTGTTCCAAGGTGTGAACTTAAGGTACATTTCTGTAAATTGACATGCAAGTCTATTGTATCCCTTTAACACAATGAAAACCCATTCTAACGCCTAACACACAATAAAAACTATTCATATAAAAACAGTCAGGTCTCCTTATCCTGCAACATTAAAACTATAAATCGATTTTCTTAACCTTTTATATAAAAATTATATCAAATTAACTCCATTTCTATACTGCAAGCTGTCACTGTTTACTCTTTTAAGTCCAAGGGTAGTCAATTTAGGAATAGGGCTGACATTTAATTTTTTAGGTTCTTGCAAAAAAAAAATCAATTTAAATCTCCCTTATACAAAGGAAAGTCATTGTATTTTTCATTATAACGCTTTACTAATAAATTTTAGTTCACATATGCATAAACGCCATTTAATGATTAAAAACAATAACGATCTGCATTAAAACCAGTAAATTGTTTTTATTTAGGGATCATTTTACTGCCATTGATCTTTTACAATAAATCTTCTTTTATACGTTGTATATAGGCCAATTTTACCTCTTTAAAGCCCAACGTACGGCAGGGGTTCCATTTCCTTATGGGAGATTTCGGTAAAGGTGGATATCGAACCGCGCCTAGATATGCAGAGCCAATAAGGAACCATTATGGGAGAAGAGAATACCGAAAACCGTCTCTTTAACTTTTAAAGTCTTTATTTTTTAATGATACAGTTACTTAAACCTAATACAATTGTGAGATACTTATAACAACACATAGCAGCGTCTTTTCTTCTTCTTTAAAATAGGTATTTAAACTCATCCTTCCCAAAATTTCATGTTTTACTACACTATTTTACATATTGCTAATACGCAGCTTCATCATTTTGTTTTCACTATATAACACTCCAAATCGAGTTTTATTTCTTTTACTTGTTTTATTAATGTCTCCAACCTCTTCTTTCGCTCCTCCACACTTACTGCTTTTTCTGTACTTTCTACCTTACGTACTACTACTTTCGTCATTGCTGCTAATCAAGAGTCTACTGTGCACACAATGGGGACTTTTAAACCCTAACAATCATGGTTGCCAACACTACTTTCTATTCTAGCTTTTTCAAAAATAGTCATTCTTCTTCTCAAAAGCGGTGCAGAATTCATCATTTTTCTCGGGGTCAGCATTGCACTCCTAGATGATAAGCCTATTGGAAAAGCTACCCTTTACCCCTAAAAGTGATTAGCTTTTTCTATAATATAAAACTACTTTCAGATTGTACTTGGACCTTCTAACCCCTCATGACCAGATGTTTAAGTTTTGACCTAGTTCAGTTTAGCCTGTGTTGAGTGGCGGCTCCCCTGTTTTGGGAAACGGTTATCTGTATTTGGGGGAACATCCTGGCGGACCATAATATGAGCCCACGCTTTTTATTATAATTTAGTCAATAACCCTGTAGCATAGACCCCCTTCTTGTTTCAATGACCCGTTTAAAATTGATCCTGCAGGTTTCGGCTACATTTCGGATGATGTCGGGTAAGATCGGCCTGTAGGACATATGGTCTTGAAAATTTCTTGGAGACCTTGAGAATTTCCAACAACCAGATACTGTAAGCATAACGTTTAGCCAATACAGGAACCTTGATAAACATTCAGCATAGACAACAACCCTCTTGTTTCCACGAACTGATTCTATTGTTAGAATTCAGTAATAGGAACTCTTATTTGCTGTTTCCCAGAATTTTACCTACAAGGAATGTTAAAAGTTGACTTGTTGACCTAGATGGGTAGGCTGGGTTATAACCTGAGAAATAGTTTGCATCAGAGGGCTTTTACATAAAATAATACACTTAAAATAATAGCATTTTATTGTAAATATTACAAACTTTTCCCCCTTTACTTGTAAGCACACACATTTTATGAACCTTTTACTGATATTGTCTTACATAGTTATTATATAAAAAGTGTACATTCGTTAAAGCACAATTACAGGTGGTTTGTGTATGAAAGAAACAAGTTGTTTTCATTTTGGGTAAAGATGGTTGCTCTTCAATTTCTATAACTGACTGTATCAACAGTTTTCGAATGTAATCGGCTTTTTCTCACCCTTTAACGTACACATCATCTGTTACCGATATTAGTTCACGAAGTATATGTGGAAAGAGATGTGAGGTATATCCAGATCCCCATTTGATGCAGTGATGATTATTGATTAACCAGATGGCTTGTCGTTGAAATTCTACATCTAAGAGGTGCCAAGGAAATGGTGGTTTGAACACAAAATGGGCAGCTTGATTTCCATTGTATATTGCTAGCTCTTTGGGTGTAAATACATGTTTTGCCGTTTTGAATCCCTGTACATCAACTATTACAATCATCGTCTCTGTAGCGTGACCCCCGTAACTACTTATGAGTACTCGAAAAACATATGCACAGTTTCAGAATTTTAAATGCACAAGAGCGCATGTGTAGTTAAACCGCACAATTCGAGACATTTCCCTTTTATGCAAGTGTCATACATCTATAACTTTAACTAATATCTAAATGCTCTTCACGGCACTTTAGGTTTACCGTAAAATTATTCATCCCTATATAGATGCACCAGTTGTATTCGGGGTTAAAATATGGACAGGATCGAACAGGATTGGAACCATGAAAATTATTACTCTGAATAGTAATATGGCGTGACCTTGACAAATGGTGGCTGGTGATATCTACGTGTCTTAAAAGAACACCATATTAACAACAGTATTTATGTTTTAATCATCATATTGTTATTACAGCGGTATTAAGTATCCGGCAGTAAACATCGTTCCAGGAGTTATTTAATTGCTGCTTGCATGACTTCACTACAACTAAACACTAATTTCGAAATGAGCATGTTTACATATGGTTGGATGCACTAAATGTTATGTTTATCGTTTTCCGACTGCACCAGACTACTCATGAATACATCCCTTGTGTTTAGCATCGTTTTAAATTCCTCAATTCGATTTTCTTCTTCTTTGAAATACTCGTAAAAGCGCTGAGGTAAAACACATTTAAACTCCTCTGTTTCTAACACTATACGTTCACCATACTTCGTATTGATTACTGTGACATTAATAAGTTTATATTTTCTCGATATCTCTAGGTCACATGCATTTTTATAGAGTTTGCAATAGGTGCTTTGGTTTAACCCTGCTAATTCCATGTTTAACAACTTACTAACCGACTGATCTCACTGTGACTTATATATCCTTGAAGCATCGGCTTGAACAATGGATCTCCTTTGTTCTTGATTTCCTAGAATTGAGGTGGGGGGTAGCTGGATAATAATCTATCTTTAAAAATTATGACGGAACAATGGATCGCCTTTGTTCTTTTCTCAGAGGCGTGACCTTGAAATTTGCAAGGATAGACTTTGAAGCGTTGGCTAGAATAATGGATCACCTTTGTTCTTGAAAGTTGATTTCTTAGAATAGAAGTGTAGTTAGATAACAATCTATTTTTTGTAACTCGACTAGAACAATGAATCGCTTTTGTTCTCTCGTGTGACTTTGAAAATTGTAGTCATAGACTTTGAAGCGTCGTCTTGAACAATGGACCACCCTTTGTTCTTGATTTCCTAGAATTGAGGTGGGGGTGGTAGCTATTTTTAGGAATCATGACAGAACAATGAATCGCTTTTGTTCTTTTATAAGAGATATGACCTTGCAATGGGGGGAAAACGGATACCTGTGTTAAGAAACAGCCATCTGTTTTGGAAAACGGACCCCCTGTTTTGGGAAACGGACCCCCTGTTTTAGGAAACGGCTACCTGTTTAGGGGAACGGCCACCTGTTTAGAGTACTTCAGGGCACTGGGGGGGCTTTACCATAGTAAACATCACCTTGAAGCATGCACCTCAGGGTTTGCGTAGGTTTGTAAGTCTCGAACAATGTCTCAAAGTAGATCCTGATATGAAGGCTTTAAGGAAAGCTGAATGTATGACTAGTAAACATTATAATGAAGCGACGACCTATAAAGAAAGATGATGATGTCTTGTGGACCACATTAAACGAGAATCAGTTGAAGGAAATTGAATGTGAAAAACAAATAATAAATAGATATGATCCAGCAAAGGTATTACAAAGTGTTAAGTACATCAAATTTGCCATATATGTATATTTACTTAAATCAATATTTTATCTGTATATATAGATGAATACTGTGGTTTTATAAAAAATATTTTACTTGTTAGATGACCTAATCAGTCTGAGCAATGAATCGTCTGTGTTCTCAGAATTTCAGAAGCTACGACTCAGCCAAAACAATGAATCGCCTTTGTTATCAGAGGTGTGGCCTTATAAGCATAGACCCTGAAGCGTTTCTTGATTTCCCAGAATAGAAGTGTAGTTAGATAACAATCTATATTTTAGAATAACGGAATAATGGATCGTCTTTGTTCGCTCATGTGACCTTGAAAATTATAAACATAGACTTTGAAGCGTTGGCTAAAATAATGATTCGCCTTTGTTCTTGATTTCTTAGAATCGAAGGGTATTTAGATAACAATCTATTTTTATAACTCGACCAGAACAATGAATCACTTGCATAGACTTTGAACAATGGACCCCCCTTTGTTCTTGATTTCCTAGAATTGAGGCGGGGTGGTGGCTGGATAACAATCTATTTTTAGGAATCAGAACGCTTATGTTCTCTCGTGTAACCTTGGGGGGAAACAGTTACCTGTGTTGAGAAACAGCCATCTGTTTCGGAAAACGGACCCCCTTTTTTGGGGAACCACTTGAGGGCACTGGGGAGGCGCGACATTGCTTATTGTAATAAGTCTCGAACAATGTCTCAAAGTAGATCCTGATATGAAGACTTTTAAGGGAAGCTGAATGTATGGCTAGTATACAATATAATGAAGCGATGACCTATTAGGAAAGATGATGTGGTCCGCATTAAACGAGAATCAGTTGAAGGAAATTGAATGTGAAAAACAAATAGTAAATAGATATGCTCCAGCAGAGGTATTACAAAAGTGACTATATCCCATAATACTTAAATCGATTTATTATCTGTATATTGTGGTAGTCTTATAAAAAATATTTTACTTGTTAGATGACCTAATCAGTCTGAACAATGCATCGTCTTTGTTCTCGGAATTTTAGAAGCTACGACAGAGCCAAAACAATGAATCGTCTTTGATCTTTTACCTTTCAAATTGTAAGCATAGACTTTGTACAATGGGCCCCTTTTATTCTTGATTTCCTAGAATTTGAGAATGACTCAGCCAAAACAATGAATCGTCTTTGTTCTCTCATGTGGCCTTGTAAACATAGACTTTGAAGCATTGACAATGCATCGTCTTTGTTCTTGCTTTCCTAGAATTGAGATAACAATCTATTTCTAACTGAACAATGGATCGTCTTTGTTCTCAGAGGAGTGACCTTATAAGCATAAACTTTAAATCGTTGACAATGGATCACCTTTATTCTTGAAAGAGATGTATTTAGATAACAATCTATTTTTATAAATCAACTAGAACAATAGATAGTCTTTGTTCTTTCATGTGGCCTTGAAAATTGTAAGCATAGACTTTGAACAATGCATCGCCTTTGTTATTGATTTCCTAGAATTGAGATAACAATCTATTTTTATAACTCAACCTGTACAATGGAATGTCTTTGTTCTTTAACCTTGAAAATTGTAAGCATAGACTTTGAACAATGGGCCCCCTTTTTGATTTCCTGGAATTGAGATGCGGAATCTATTTTCGACCTGAACATGGGGAAACGGTTGCGAAACAGCTATCTGTTTTGGGAAACGGAACCCCTGTTTTAGGAAACGGCTACCTGTTGTTAGGAAACGGCTACCTGTTTTACGAAACGGCTACCTGTTTAGGGGAACGGCCACCTGTTTAGAGCACTTGAGGGGGCGTGGCTTTGAAACATGCACCTCAGGGCTCTTGATTTCCTAGAATTGAGATAACAATCTATTTCTAACTGAACAATGGATCGTCTTTGTTATCAGAGGTGTGACCTTCTAAGCATAAACTTTAAATCATTGATAATGGTTCATCTTTATTCTCGAAAGAGATGTATTTAGATAACAATCTATTTCTAACTGAACAATGAATCGTCTTTGTTCATTTACCTTGAAAATTATAAGCATAGACTTTGAAGCGTCGCCTTTGTTATTGATTTCTCAGAATTGAGATAACAATTTATTTTTATAACTCGACCAGAAGAATGAATCGCTTTTGTTCTTTTACCTTGAAAATTGTAAGCATAGACTTTGAACAATGCATCGCCTTTTTGATTTCCTAGAATTGAGATAACAATCTATTTCTAACTGGCCTTGAAAGCATAGACTTTGAACAATGCATCGTATTTGTTATTGATTTCCTAGAATTTCAGAATGACTCAGCCAAAACAATAGATCGTCTTTGTTCTCTCATGTGACCTTGAAAGCATAGACTTTAAACAATGGGCCCCCTTTGTTTCCCAGAATAGGGCGTGGCCTCGAAACATGCATAGACTTGTCTGAGACCGAGGGCAATGACCTTCAGAATTATAATGACCTTGAAGCGGGGACTAGAGACATAACCTTGAAGAGGGTTACACACCTGTGGTCTACCCCTTGAAATAGGCAATGTTACCAACCTTGAAATCTAGTAACTTTTCTGGTGACTTTTTCCTAGATCTGGTGACAAATCTAGTGACAAAAGTGAGCCAGAACCAGCCTTGCTATACTACTCCGAAGCACTACAACACACCTACAAGACATACACTCAGACGCATACATTGATTATATTTCAGGTACCCTAACGACCTCACAATGCAACACGCAAACATACCACCCATCACACAAAGGATACAAAAATTACAAAGAAACTTTATACACAAAAGTATTTTCGTGCGACACAATCCCATCCAAAGAGATCTTTACAATTCCCTACAATTACCAATTTCCTCAACTCCCACGTAAACAACCGAAACTAAAATTCACCCTCCACCCGCAATCCTAACACAGCTCTTGACGACCTCCCTGAGGAGAGAGAATACCTAGATAACAACACCACATGCCCTCCGCACCCCCCAGTCTATTCGATGCGGACCTCGAAAAGATACGGGCAAACGAAATGGAATTACCACACGCAGCACGCTACACCCAGCTAAACAACACTCACACTTAAACCGAATAACATAACTATTTTTTTTCTTTTTTTTAACTCCAAGAAGACCACAACTCATGTTTGTAAACTATACAATTACACAAAACAACGCAAGGCCAACAAGGAAAGTATCGCCAAGGCTGAAGAGGAGAACAATCTTCGAACAAGAATCTAAATTAAGCTAAAATAAGTAAGTACTAACCATAGACATGAGCATACTAACAAAAAAAAGATATTTATGTAGAAATTTATATAGAGATTCTTAATACTAAGTACTAATCAAGAAAGTATTCTTACACACAAGAATGGTCACACCGTTGCAATGTCCAGAGTCATAGACATGTTATCTGAGAACCACACCGGCGGAATGTTCCTAGACATCGCAAAAGCGTTCGACAAAGTGCGGCACCACGGACTCGAACACAAAATGCTGGAACAGGGAATATCGCACAAAATGGTCCAACTCATCCGCTCCTTCCTATCCAGAAGATGCTTCAGGACGAAGCTGCAGCATTGCAAGTCTTTCGCTCGAATGATTACCGCTGGAGTGCCCCAAGGCTCACCCCTCTCGCCTACATTATTTAATCTGTATGTTTCAGATCTCCCGAAGACCAAAGGAACCATCCTCGCAACCTACGCGGACGACGCCGCAGTCCTAGCCCACTCCAACAACCTCGGACAAGTCGACATGCTTCTACAGAGGGCGTCGGATGACCTCGAAGAATGGTATAAAAAAAGGCCCATTACCATTAACCCGGAGAAAAGCACGGCCATCCTCTTCAATAAGAGAATAGCGAAACCAACCCGCATCATTATCATGTTCGGACAAGACATCCCGTGGAAAAACTCCATAAAATACCTAGGGTTGGTAATGGACACAACACTCCAATGGAAACTCCACGTAGATGACCGAAGATGCAAGAAACACGGGATGATAAAGAAACTCTACCCGTTAATAGGCGAAAACAGCGTGCTGTCAACCGACAACAAGTTGTTGATCTGCAAAACGGTAGACCGGCCGATGATGCTCTACGTCGAAGAAGTCTGGGCTTACGCTGCTCCGACAATAATAAAACAACTACAGGTGGTACAAAATAAACACCTAAAAATTGGAGTAAATGCGCCGTGGTTCGTAAGAAACGGCCAAATACACGAAGACCTCAGAATACCCAGCCTATTGGAGAACGAAAAAACGCAACAATCAACCTAGAAGAGGTATTAGCAGCACACCCCGACCCAGCTATAAAAGGATTATGGGACTACGACATCCAAGATGAAATGAAGCACAAGAGGTCGAAAATCATCTTGAGAAACCAACAGTAAACAAAGGTATTGGTATATTTAATGCATTTGTATTTATTGCAGGTACAGCGAATATACATTACCGTCATGAAATAAGCAACGCTATGAAGGCATAGAGGGTTAGAACCCGAAATAGTCGCAAATAAATAACGATGACCGATGTTATCTGGACAGGGAACCAAGAGTTTAATACAGATGATTGTCATTGTACACAGTGAGTGTAGACGTATTGAGTTGAGAATGGTATCGTTACTCCTCCTCTTTGTGTCTTATTTTATAACTACAGTAGAAAGACCTAAGGCAGACAGACCAGACTCCTGTTAGAGACTATAGTCAACATGTACTAAGTTTTGGTGAGCGGATGAATGAAAGTTGCGTATTTGCAAATCCAATTGAAAGAATTTGTGAAGTATCTCTTGTATATTAAATTTGTTTCATACGCAGATTACTCCCTAAGCGCGTAACGAAGGTAGCAGCCGTTACCAAGTGACAAGTCAAGAAAATATAATCGAAATTATATGCATCGGACCGTGCGAGATAAACCACGCAAATCGGTGTAACCCCTGAATTGGGGCAGTAAGTGAGGAGTTGAATTTGTAAATAATATAAACAAAGGTAGAACCACCTTAATCATTTTGTTTTAGATAAAACCCTGGTGGTTACGTCAAAATTTTAGTGAAAAAGAGGTTTCTTTAGTGTAAATAAAAAACGCTTCCAAAACGATAAAAATTGTTAAATTATGAGTAAAACGAATACCAATACCTAAAATGGCTTGGGTTATAAAGTTAGTGTGTACAACCCAATTGTCCATTATTTGTACTACCTTGCAGGTAGAAACTCAAAAAATGCTTTATTATGATTTGGACCTAACGTATCTTTTGATTAAAAAGAAATAGAAATTGTTTTTCATGAAAAATTAGTTGAAAATTGCGAGCAACACGTTATTTAATATTTATAATCTACCGTAATCATACTTTACCTTTACCCAAAAACGTACACTACCCTCAATCCTAGGTTGAGGGTAGTGTACGTTTTTATGTGTTTTGGGTGGTGACTAGTCTACGTCTTTTGGGTAATGAGTGATTATGAAATGAGTGTGAAACACACCATAATGTACCGGGGGGTTGGGAGTAGTGTACGTTTTTTGATAAAGAGTGTTTACGAAAGAGGAACAAAATCATGTTTTCACGAAAAATTAGTTAAAAATATCGTGCAACATTTACCATTCATGATTTAAAATGATATGCTACACTTCATTTAACATTTACGTGTTGAGGGTGATTTGTATGTATTTTGGATAGTGTTGACAAAAAGGACATCTGAAAAATTAGTTGACAATAATTAAATAATTAATGAAAACGACATGTAAACACGTCATTTAACTTTAATAGTATGCATGGGGTTGAGGGCGGTGTATATCTTTTAGATAACGATTTCTTAAAGAATGAACACTGTTGAAAATTATTTATAACAAGCGATAAACTGTAAATTGGTGTTTTGCTTGAAGATGATGGCAAACTATTTGAAGTATAACCTTTAGATTCCTTATGCCCTATCCGTAATGCTTATTTGGAATCTACCTTCACACAACGCTCATAAAGTCAGAGGCGGTGTTAGCGGCTGGTATTTATTCAAAGAAATTGAAAATTAATCCCACTCAAACGTATTTCTATTTCTAACATGTGTGACGTCACTGGCCGAGTTGGCGTTGAATAACTTTGAAGTGCAAGATTGCAAACGAATGTATTTTAAAGCACACCAGTCTCGACCCAATCGCGGCTGTAACGGTACTCTTCTGTCATTCAATATTTCAATCGTACCTTTCGTCATTTATTACTACTGCCTGGTGAGCGATCTGGTCCAGTTTAAATTATGTGAAGTATTTATATATTGTTGTTTAAACATTATATTTATAAAATGTTTTAATAAAATATAGTAAATAAAGCGTTAAACAGATATTTTTTATTTAATTTGTTCTTGTGTTTCTTTATATTACGAAATGTCCCTTTACCATAAATCTTTTTCATTTCACTTCTTGCTTAATTTGTCTTAATCTTAACATATAAAACTCAACTTCCCGTTTTCTCTATTCGCTTGCGTGAATAAAACTCGTGAGCAGCATAACAGTACAACAAAGCGGAGTTTACTACATTAAAGTATACTCAAAAAAAATTGTGCGGTTGGGTGTATTTTAAGAACCGCTTATGTAATTTTTATTATGTATTCTCGAGCTCAACATTACAGAGCGTTGTGTTAAGATATGGATTCCATAGAAACATCCGTACCCACCGCGTCGGTAAAGTGTGGAAATAAATTAGTGTTGACGGCGAGCCGTAACTCGATATCTTAGTTGATATCATTTTATTTATTTAACCATGTACAAAAATATACAAGTTTAGTCCAAGATCAGGGGGCTGCGCTCGGGGGGCTCGAAGTATTGTATTCGGTTAAAAAAATCAACTATTTTCCGATCTCCGGTTGCCCTGAATTTCGGCATATATGTGTATATTGGCCAAGTAAGTTCGAAATTTTTTGTTTATAAAACTAGGGTCTGGATAAATTGAGTTTCTTTCTTTGTTGGAACTTGCACCCAAGCGGCTAAAAAGTAGAAAATAAAAATAAGTAAAAAAAAAACATTTTTGAAAAACGCTTTTATTTCCAATTGTACTAAAAAGAATAAAATAATTTTTTTATCTACCCAGTAATATCAAAAATGTTTGTGTGGGGCATATATGATATCTCATACTTATAACAAAGGCTATCAACACCTACATTCAAACAATGAAATGCAAAGCACTAGAAAGAGCGCCGCACACTTTTATTATTAATCACAAAAATTGTTGATGTTACTGGGTAGATAAAAAATTATTTTATTCTTTTTAGTTCATTTGGAAATAAAAGCGTTTTTAAAAATGTTTTTTCAATCAATATTTTAGATTGTGAATGCTAAGTATAACAAGGTCATTATGATAGACACCCTTATTTAACAAAAGCTTAAAATATGGACGACCGGTCATAACTCATTGGCAAAGCGAGGGTAATTTCGGCGGTCTAGAATACCATCATTGGTGCGGTAGACGTTACACAAGGGTGGTATCGAGTTCTTGCAATGAGTTTATTTTAAAAAGTTGAAAGTGTTTACTGAAGAGAATATTTTTGTATTATTTTCTAACCACCTATTTATTGCAGTTGTTACTAGTTGTTGTAATTTTGTAAAACCCCTGGCAGATATCCGGATATGTTCCTGTTCCCTTATTGTATCAGTTAAGGAGTAATTGGCGTGGGCTCATGACACAGTGGCGGATAGTATCGCCAACCGCTGTCTTCTGAATAGCCCAAGGTGTTGAACTTATACGAAATTAAGGCCTTATTGCTAGTGAACCAGTTAGGGGGTTATCTCGGTCTAGATCTTTAGGCAGGGCAATAAGCGACGTCCTCTAATTACTGGTGCATTGGCTTTGCAGTCCTGTAGCGGGGTCTGGGACAGGCTTGTATCTTAAACTACATAACCGGGCGCTTGCCCCCTGGTCAGTACTTTGTTTGTTCGTCCTTAACAGATAAACAGTTGTGACGTAGCATGCATCTAAACGGCCGAGATGGCCGTCTCTTGCTGTCTACTCATTCTTCCCGCACCAATCCCCGCAATACACGAGTCCATTATTAATCAATCACTGTCAAGGGTTAGTTTACATAAGATTTGTCGCAATTATAATTGAAATATAATGCATCCACATTTGTTTGTAAAAAAAAAGCGTTCCCACAGTTCAGGTGTGGGGTCCAGATGCTCGTGTGCCTTTCACAGTCTGTGTAAACTTTTCTGTATTTGTTTGAAATCGATAATTAACTAAGTCACCGACAAAGAAAATGTCAAATGTTCTGATACTTTGGCTAAAATAGCTAATTGCCAACGGAAACATTAAGTTATCGATATGTGCTGGAAACCAAGTTTTGCAACGACACCGGTGAGAAACACTTCTCGGGCGGATCATTAATACTCAAATTCCTTAATGCCACCTCTATCCCTAACCGTTGCCACTCTACTATTTGACGTTCAGTTCCAGTCGAATTTTCGTCCGGTTTACTTCACTGTAGGAAGTATAATATACGATAATGAATTCAAAGGGTGCGCTACTAAATCGTCGGCGGGTTCGCGCCCTGTCTAGCTCGTCTTCATCGGGCGATGAAGGAGCAATGCTTTCGCATTGCGAACAAAGTCCGATCGCGTCTTCAAATCTGCAATAGCGGAAACTGTTAAACATATATTTTCTACCATGCAGGGGAAACTTTCGCTATGTAGTAGTCGCGTTAATGACTCGAGTGTAATTCCTTTATTTCATCCGGAAAATTGCGATCAAGACATTAATAGGTGGTGTAACATAATTGATGACCTAGCTACCGTGTATAATTGGGATGAAACAGCTACGGTCTATCACGTACTTACCCGGTTATACGGTTTAGCTCGTACCTGATATGACAGTCAGCCCACTATTCAATATACTTGGGTCGAGTGGAAAGTTTTATTAAAAGAAACATTTCCTGTTCAGACAGATTATTACAATAAATTGCGTGTAATGATGGCTCGTGCGAAACATCCCGCAGAATCTTATTTAAGATACTGCTACGAAAAGTTGGCCTTACTTAATCAATGCAACAGTAAAGGGAAGGAGGCCGTATCTTGTCTGATAGGCGGCGTTACGGATCCCGTAATGAAGTCAGCGGCGCGGGCGGGACAATATGCCAATCCAAATTCACTGCTTACGTATCTAAAGACGTGCGAAGGGCATGATAACAATCACGTCAACCGGAAGACCCACAATCAAAGCTTAACTCGCCACCAATCGTGGACGTCTCACCTTAAAAAGCGGTTCTCAGGTGGACATTATCAGCGTAATTCTGGATATATATCAGCAAATATTATAAGAACGTCACCGTTAATGGTGTAAATTTTATCGGTTATATTGACTTTGGTAGTATATGTGTGACGCTGAAGTAGCGTGATGCCAATATGCTTAAGCTAACTCCACGACCGCACTCCGCGTTACCTATTAAAGGGTTCGGAAACAAAGTTATGCAAACTTTAGGTGAAGTGATAGTAGTATTAAGCGTTGATAAAGTGCAACAAAGTGTGACGGCCCACATTGTGATTGGTCGCAAGATGTAGATATTTTATTGGCCATCCGTTTACCGAACATCACTCTATATCCGTAATAAAAGACGATAAAGCTTTGACATTTTCCCAAAAAGTATGTAGGTCAGAAATAATTCGTAGCGATAAAATTAAATTGTACTCTGTGAAAGACGTCATAACACCACCTCTGCATAGTGCGAATATACCAGTTAAAACAGAGACACCTTACTTTGGCGGCTTGTATATAGACGCTAGTACGCGAAATTTATGCGGCTGGGAACATTTTATTCCGCGACTAATAGTAAGTGTTGAAACTGATAAAACGATTTTTGTGTCCGTGATAAACATATCAGATAGAGACTTTCCCATTAACAAATCTACAGTGCTGGCTCGTGCTAATCCGTGTAATCCCTGTTCGAACAGTGGCCCCGTTCCAAGAGCTGTCAACAGAGTGCAATGAGCGCGGTTGTCTCCCTAAATGTAAATAAACTGAATGTTGGTCCTGTGAGCCACGCGTAAGATGTTAGTTATTAACCCTTCTTAACAACTACCGTGATTGTTTCTGTGAGAATTTAAGTAAACCAGGCAAAGCTAAATCATTCGAAATGAGAATCCGTTTAACTAACAAAGAACCGTTTGTGTATCGCCCTTATCGACTAGCAGAGTGTGAGAATGTGAAAGTGCGAGAAATGATCAACAACCTTTTAGGCAGCGGAATCATCGAAGAATGCGAGTCATCTTATGTGTCACTCATTCTTCTTGTTAAGAAAAGGTATGGTGAATATCGCATGTGTACAGATTATAGGAAATTGAACAGTGTTACCATTAAGGACCAACATCTCCTTCCCCGTATAGACGATCAACTGATTTTATTACATGCAAAGAGATCTAATATACTTAGACGACGTTTTACTACCATCCGTAACAGCCGAAGAAAGCTTAATTAATCTGCAAACTGTGCTAGACATGTTCAGACAAGAGGGACTTACATTGAATTTAAATAAGAGCTCGTTCTTGTTAACAAAAATCGAATATTTAGGGTTCGAAATTGAAGCTGGTACAGTAAGGCCTGGGTGGTTAAAAATAAAAGCTGCTTGTGAGTTTACGGAGCCAAAGACAGTGCGTCAAGTTCGTCAGTTTCTCGGTCTTGTGAGCTACTTTCGACAGTTTGTAAATAACTTTGCGCTAATAGCTAAACCATTAACTATATTGAGGCGTAAACATCAGAATTGGATATGGGGATGTGATCAGAAAAAATAATTTGAAAAGTTGCGAGTAGAACCTACACAGCGAACAGCGTTAGCATTATACAATCCGAATTCAGAAACGGAATTACACTGCGATGTCTATTAAGATGGAATCGTTTGAATTCTTCTACAGAATCTCTATAAAAAAACTATACCTATTTGCATACTACAGTCGGCAGACATCGCCCTGTGAAAAAAAATGGCACAGCAGCGAGCATTGCCAAGTTTCGTGTTTATCTATTAGGTATAAGTTTTAAGGTAGTGACCGATTGTAACGCATTAATAACTGCTAGTGCGAAGCGTGATTTGATTCCGCGGATATGGAGATGGTGGCTACAACTGCAGAAATATAATTTTACGGTGGAATATAGACCTGGATTAAAAATACTCCACGTCGACGCTCTAAGTAGAGGGCCCGTGGCACCCACAGCGCCGCCGATGATATTGCGGTTGGATATCGCGGACTGGATTCTTTCGGCGCAAATGTCCGATCAAAAAATCTCTACAATCAGAGATATATTGACCAGGCCCCCAAATAGTGCATACGATAAAGACATTTATAAACGTTGCGCTCTAAGGGATAACAGAGTGGTTTGCGCCGCGAAGTAGTCCGTGAAGTTCTCGATGAAAGCGGGCATTACGGTGCTCTACAAACGCTACAATAGTTAAGTGATAAGTGTTGGTTTCCGGGGATGCGGAAATATGTGGACAAATACATTAACGGTTGCGTGTCGGGTCTCTTTAATAGAATGCCTTCGGGGCGCCGTGAGCGATATTTGCATCCGATCCAGATAGAAGCGGTCCCTTTCCACACAATCACATAGACCACTTGGGCCCGTTCCAAAAAACTAAAAAGAAAATGGCCCGTATAATTGTGGTGGTTGACGGATTTACGACGTTCACGTGGTTATTGGCAGTAAAATCGACGAAAAGCAAATACGTGATTAAACACCAATGCGAACTTTTCAATGTGTACGGGACGCCCGATCGTTTAATTAGTGACAAAGGTACCGTGTTCACTAGTAAATCCTTTAAAAACTTTTGCAGCACTCGGCAAATCGTCCACATAGAGACGACGGCCGCGACGCCGCGACCAAATGGCCAAGTAGAACGCATTCACCGAGAGATTACGAGCGTACTTGCATCGATCAGTGACGCTGACGATAAGTGGGACGAGGTGATGGGTAAGGTACAATTGGCTCTTAATACTATCCACAACAAAACTACAAATACGAAGCCCAGTGAATTAGTAATGGGTTACCGTCCTAACACGACAGGGATCATAAAATTAATTTTGCCGGCAGCAGGAGTGTGCGAAGACATCAAGAAGTTAAACATTTATAGGTATCTAAATCTAACTTGAATGCAAATAATACAACATCTAAATGATTTCCATATTCTTAGAGTTTGTGTATTGGAAAAAATTTATTCATACATACATTGAATGTACTTACAGTTAAAACAACCATTTATATGGGCCCCAAACAAACCATTCATTGTTGACATACTGCTAACAGACCTTAACACTGCCATTTTACGCTTACAAAGATTTTAAAAGTACCATATTATTTATACTTAAAACCTTAAACAAACCATACTTTTTATAGGTACTCTCTTGCGAAAAACGGTTAAATTAACAATTAAAAGATGGACCCCAAAACAACCATTTATTTATAACATATTGTAATGAGCCAGAATTGGGTGAGAAAAATTAATTGTTATTTTAATAAAAATTATTAAGATAATGTTTAAATAATAATTCATTTTATTCCAGCTATTAAAAATGTAAATAATCAGCACTTTTGCGTGCGCACCGGTACCCCACTTTCACGATGTGCAAAAATTTCCTACCTAAAACCCCACGCATTTGCAAGGTTTATAAGCGAAATTATTAACATATTTGAAAGAGCTGGTAGCGCAGTGGTGACACGATCTGCTTAGCATTCGGGAGGTAATGTGTTCGATTCCCGTTACCGTCTACCTTGTATGAGGGTTTTTCAGGGGGTTTTCCTCATACACATGTAGCGGCATGGTCACTGCGTATATACACACCATGTGCGGCTGCTTAGGCGAATGCTGGGGTAGTATTTTCCCCCTCAGAACCGTAACTCCGTTCCTTCCGATCCTATCCTGACCACACCCATCCTTAATCCCACCATGCATATATACGTAATGTATGTATGTATGCTGGGCTGATTGTGGCTGAAGGAGCTCGGAAAGATCGAGCAACCCGCCTTCCCCCTTGAGGGGGAATGAAATACTTGGCCTTTCCTTTCCTTTTCATATTTGAAACACTTTTATTCTGTTTGTAGAATGCTTCTCTACAAATACTCTCCTGCCTCTCCGTTTGTAATAATTTATTATTACACCTGAAATCTCTATTCGATAACATAACCGCCTGACGCGCTCTTAAAGCAATTTCATTTGAAGGAAATAGAACTTATTGTTCTATCGGATCTAACACTCCGATGTATAACCAATTTTTAGGAAAATAGTTGTAATAATGCCTAGAAATTCCTGTTAACAAACCATCCTTAAGAAATTAATTGACGTCAAAGAGGTTTTGCGTATTATACTGGTCTTAGGTAGATTGACTGGTTAACACCGGCGGTCACCGGGACTATTATAGGACTTCTTCTAGTTAACGGGGCTAATATAAAAAGCCACGTCTGGTTGTCCGATCACGCCCTGTAACCTCAGAAACGGTAATTTACAAATCCGATATATCCTGAACCCCCTGTATGTGGTTCTATGTATTCAAAGTGTCCGTTACAGCTTTGAATAAATAGAATCTCTAAGATTTCGTTAATTTAGACTATTGAGCACATTGGCTTGGCTATTAATGGGATTATAAACGAACACCCGATATATCATGAACCCCCTGTATATAGTTCTATGTATTCAAAGTGTCCGTTATAGCTTTGAATAAATAGAATTTGTTGATTTAGCTCGAGCTCATTGCTTGGCTATCAACACGTTATAATTTATTCCCCCTGTATATCACGAAAATCCACCAGAATATCAAGTCCAAATTATTACCGAAAAACCTGAATTGCGTAAAACATTAAATTTATACAACTAAAAGAAAGTAAATTTTTACCGTTTACTTCGAAGTAAAATAATTTCTATTTTGCAATAAGAATCCAATATATTAAAGAAATTTCTTTGCGCTTTAGCAAATAAACACTTTAAGATAATTATTATTAAAGAAAATACAATTCCATATTGCTAATAGTAGTCACTTTCAATTACAGTTACAAATAAACCGAAGGTCAACGTTCCATTTAGTAGTTTGAATGAACTCAATTTTCACCAGCACATTGTTGAAAATATTTCCTGTACCATATGAAACGTTACAAACATAAAATTGCGAATTCCAAATATTGAATAACCCCTTGTACATATTTGATTGTGTATATTATTTATAGTTAATTTTAGAATTAGTCTTTTACCCCTAGTCCGTGTGTACAAACCCTCATAAATAAACAAATCAAATACAACCATTGTCTAACACGAACCTGTACTAACACTAATCGTGTAATTATCAGAATCTCGTGTAGGGCCTACTTTTCTTTAACCTGTTCCGTATTTCAAAACGCTGCTTAAGAAAATATAAGTAATAAAGAGCCGGCCCCCGATAGAAATTTGAAATACGATCTAACCTTAAATTCAGCAACATTGCCTTTTAATTTGTAAAATAATAGACAAAATAAACTCACCTGTCTAAATCACAGTAATCCTCCCGGTTTTGAAGTATACACACACCCTTGTATTATTTTCACCTGAACACATTATATTTGTTTATAAAGAAACAAAACCACAATTATTTTATTTTGTGAACACTATCATAACGTGGTTGTTTACAGGAAATTTCCAAACCGACGACGTCCCAAATATACAGACGCCATCTTTCCCTAATAATTATAACCTTAGGATTTACCGCAGATATTTCAACGACACCAGCATTACACCGAGGTACGGTGGGCTGCCCAAATACCAGGCGCGGTACGAAGATATCCCTTATTAATATTATTAGAAATTTTCGTTTATTTTTCATCATTTTGTTTAACTTGAGTATTTAATTATTTTACCAGAATATCTTTTTTTTTGTTAAGTTATTATTATAACTCCAGAAGTTTTGTTTTAATATATGTATTAAACCTGGGTATGAATAATTGTTTAACAGTTATATAACAGTCTAAAAACTCACTTCCCAAACTTCCTGACTAGCCGAGGTTAAAATGAATAAATCCACGCAGTGGAAATGAGTAAGTATAACCCTTAAAAGAAATATACACATTTATAAATACACTTACAATATTTTCAACAGACCCCAAAACTATCATCTTATGTATAATGCGACCTTAAATGTACCAAAGCATGTATAAGACCTTAAACAAACCGTAATGTAGCTCAAGCCTTTCCAAATAACGTACAAAGCCCAATTTTTCAATTAATCTATTTGGTCGGTTAAATCAAGTGTTTTAGTCGAAAAATCCAAACAAAATATTTCGACCCTAAAAGTACCCTCAAAATAACTTAACTTAAACTTAACGCCGTTACATTTCGGGGTAGGCAAAACAATCTCTGCCTCTTATATATTTTTCTTTCACAATCTTTCTCCATGCTTTCCTAGCTTCCGCAAGATTCATACATTGTGCCTAACATGCCCTTTTATTTTTAAAACTTTTATCTTTCTTTCATTTATCTTACATTCTACTCTTCACTCACACCTCCTCTCACCCTAACACATACCCGACTACCGTTGTATACTGCCTTTATTCCATTTATTAGACCTTTATTTACGCCATATTCATTTAATATTTCCCACAGCTTCTCCCTATTCACTCTGTCGTATGCTTTCTCCAGATCTACAAACGCACAGTACAGCTTCCTTTTTACTCTTAAACACGTTTCGATCACCTGCTGGAGGGCAACCATCTGATTGACACATCCTCTCCCTGTCATCAAGCCACCCTGCTCATCCCAAATCTTAGTTTGTGTAGTTTCTCGTACTTTATCAATCAGTATTCCTCCAAATACTTTACCAGACACGCTGAGCAAACTTATTGCTCTGTGGTTCTTACAATCACCCTTGTTCCCCTTATTCTTATACAGTGGTACAATGATCGCGCTCTTCCAATCCCTGGAAACTCTTCCACACATAAGGAATACATTGCTTTGCACTCCCATACTTTAGCATTTCACCAGTGATTTCATCTACCTGATTTATCCCTATATCCTCAGTTTTATGCACCATTCTTTCTACGTTCTCCTTATTTAACCCTTCAGTCTTGCTTTCCTCACTACTGTACAGCTTTCCGAAATATTCTTCCCAGCATTTCCTTACTTCAAAATCGTCCCATACTATTTTGTTGCTCGTATTCATCACTCATGCAGCGTTCTGTTTTGGGCCACGTTTTATATTTTTGACTCATTTCCAGAAGAATTTTTTGTTTCCCTCAAAATTATTCTGCATTTTCTCTCCTTCTGCAGCCATCACTTCCTCTTTACTTATTCTCACTGCCTCCTTTGCTTCTTTGTTTCTTAATCTGTACACCTCTTACAATCTCATTTTTTCCAGCAGTCATTGCTATGTCGCATCTTTTTTCTAACATACTGCCTTTTTTATCGACTCATTCCACCAAGCACAATTTTTTCTCTCTACCTACAGTCGCTTTTCTACATATTCGCACGGCACAATTGACAAGCTTATCCATGCACTTTCAACGTCAGTGTCTTTTACCTGTTTCATTCACATTCAACTCTTTACTCACAGCATATGCGTATTGCACTCACACACCATTATCTACTAGTTTGTCTACCGTAATTCTGGACGTTCGCACTACGTTTTCTTTCCTTCTCCAGACCCACTTTCGCCCTAAACACACTCTCGATATAACCAAAAAGTGGTCCGATCCGCGCATTACTTTTGTGTCTTTCATCAGGTTTCTAAGCCCTTCATCATACACTATCGAGTCTATCATACTTTTAGATTCACCTCTTTGCCATGTATACATATGCACATTGTTATGTTTAAACCACGTACTGTATACAAGCAGGTTTCTCTCCACACAGATGTTCACCAGGCGTTCACCATTCTCATTTACTCTTTGGTCTCCGAACTTTCCTAGAACGCGTTCAGTATGTTCTCTCTGTACACCTACCTACCCATCCGTTCATATCCCCTACTATCAGCACTCTTTCCTTTGGCTTACATACGTTCAACACGGTCTGTACTTCATTACAGAAGTTCTCACGCTCCTGCTCTTTCTCCATTTACCGGTGCATAACATGCAATAAGAAAAATTCTTCGAAACTGCACTTTCATTCTAACCCATATTACCCGGGTAGATACCAATTTGTACTGTTTAACACATCTTTTCGCTCTTTCACTTACGATTACCCCAACTCCTTTTGCGCCATGCACTTCAGTCTCTACTCCTGACCATAGTGCTAGGCTACTATCCTCCATCTCTACAGCATCCTTCCCTTTACGATTTGTCTCCGAAACACACAGAATATCAAGGTGTCTTTCGTACATTACATTCGAATTCCTTCTTTACCATGCATACCTCTAAAATTCCACATACCTACTCGCCATTCATTCCTTGCACAGTCGTGAGCAACGGGGCCTGTGTGTGTTCATCTTGACCGCCCTTTGTATTCAGGTCGATCTGAGGCAATTGTTGTTATCTTGAGTAATACCATAGCGAGCAGACCTGTTACTAGCCAAATTGTGCCCCGGACGATGTAGCATTCCCTACTAACGGTATCGTCCTACTACCGAACAGTTATTTGTCTACTGCCTCGATACGTAAGGAAGTAAGAAGTAGAAATATAGACAGAGGCAAGAAAGATATAAATAATAGAATGTATACTTACTGTATGGATATATAAAAGTACATATACCTATACATTTTTCACTTATATACCTTTCAATCACATCACGATTATGTTTAAAATATTTTTTTTTTGTTAGGCTTAGATTTGTTTATAATAATACGTAAAGAATAAATTAATGTTAAACTTATGAGACTTATAATCCTTTTTACACTAATATTTTATTTCATGTTAAGGGTTACACTTTTTTTTTATTAACAATATATTTAAGTGTTAATTATTTTTCATAATCTAGTTCATCACTTCACTTTTAGCATTCCTGAAACGGTTAAAGGATCCTAGAAATATTTTTATCACAAGCAATAGAAGTAAAATTTGACGTAACCACTTAACACTAGAGTGTTCCAAGTTCCTCGGAAGATGTGTACCAGCTTCCTCCTCGGCGATTAGCGTCAAACTTTTCCCTCCATATTATACTGGAGTTGCTATGATAGTCGTTGTAGGCGTAACGCTGAAAAATAGTAATGTAATAATCAGTAAATGAGAACTAAATTAAGTAACGTATACTTACTTTTCAATATAGGGAGATAAGTCATCCTCAACATCGCTATCTCTGAAAGAGATAATTGAAATATTTTCAATTGAAGGTATTGGTAGCTGCTGTTGGCTCTAACATGGCGCCGAGACATGTAATATATTACATTTCTTCTGAATGATAGTTTCGATTTTTTCTTAGTTGAAGCCATCATGACTACTATTACTAGATAATGAATGAATGAATGAATATTCACATTTTAACACTATATATCTGAAAAATCTGTTAACGTTAAGAAAATGGGGGATTTCAAGCGGTTACTACTGCAAACGTGTATAAAAAAATAATCAACTGAAAGAGCCTGGAAAATATTCAACAAGTATAAATAAATAAAGCAAAACGTGTGAATTTATTTCAAACAAGGTTAACTTACATTCTCGGGTAAAAATAATACATTATATACAGCGCTTTAAATGGAGCACCTTTATATTAAAAGTACCCGTGAACATTTACTTGCATTAAAAAATCACAAATACTGTTTTTCAATTGAATGGCACCTTTTCATTAATATTTAAAACATGAAAATTTTTAAAAACTAATTATGTACAAGGACTGATGATTTTCAAATTCAATGGTAGCTTTTTATTGATAAATAAAAACATAAAGACATGAAAAAGACCGGTTTTTCAATTTAAAAACGCTTTAGCATATCTTTATAAATCAAGTGCTCTACCTACAACAAAGCAATGTAATCAGCCTGACGCTGCGTTTTTCCCCAAAATACTGCGGAGCATGCACACACATTATTAGAAATGTAAATATTAATGCGTTATAAAATAAAAGAGGTATAGAGATGGAAAATTCTTTTAGTGTTAAAAAGATTTATTTGTAAACAAGTTGTAAATAAATAAATAAATAAACGTATGAATGTATTATTTGAAACAAAGATTAACTTAAATTCTCGGTAAAGGAAACTTTATTTAGAGAACTACATCAGTTTATGACACATTATTAAAAGAATAGTTTCATTTAAAATAATGTAAATTGTACTAACGTGAAAATCAACAAATCGTTGAATCTAAAATTGTTTATAGAATTACATCAGTTTACGACATATTTATTAAAAAGAATAGTTTCATTAAAAAAATGTAAAACGTTCTTTTTGTGTATGTGTACTAGCGTGACATCAACAAACGTGCAAAATGTATAAAGCTTTTGCATTCATAGTGAGATACGAATAAAGCTTTTCTTTGTATTTCCCCTTTCATACTTTAAATGAAACGTAATTATGTATGAATGTAGAACAATCCATCGTATTTGTACAATATTTTCTATAAAGTAATAATTCAGAGTAAATTGTACCCCAAAATAATTTTAACTATGAACCTCTGGTAGGAATTATAAAACAATCCAGATAAAATTTTTTATTTCAAACTAATTTTTAAAAGATCAAACACTAATTTCACATCGCCCCTACTTCATTTTTCTCTTCATTTCATAACATTCCAAATCCAGTTTTATTTCTTTTAATGTCCTTAGTAAATCTTCCAACCTTTTATTCCTTTCTCTTATCAACACTTCCTTTTCTTTTCTTTCCTTCTTATCATGCGTGCTACTACTACCTACATTTATGCTAATTCTGATTTATTGAATCGCGCACCCGCCTTTTATTGTACATCTCTTCCCCCCTCTCTCCCTCTATCTATATCCTCTGTCTATCTGCCTGTCTGTCTGCCCTGTCTGTCTGTCCGTCCGTCCGTCTGTCTAACCGTCCGTCCGTCCGCCCGCCCGATTTTCGATAACACGTTTGGATTTCACGTAAAAAGGTTTACCCAATAATTTTTCAGTTTAAATCGAAAATTGAAAATTTCGGTTTTTTTGAAAAATCTCGGCAACCTCTAAAAACGTCCTAATTTTCGTAACGACACATTATTGAGCACAAAAATGCGCAACTTTGCCCTAATTTAGCCGACATTCCATCTCTTCAAATAACTGAGATCCCATGTTGGAGCTCGAAATACGTGTGGCCGCAAGATTTACCAATTTTGGTGTGGTAATACACGATCATTGGACCTACATTCTAAAAATATTTAGGTATATACAGGGTGATCGACAAAAATATGCCAACCCAAACCTGTGTTTTTTTAATGGAACACCCTGTATATTTTTGCATTTTTGGATTCATTGTTACATTTAGAATAAAGGTATAGAAATTTGTATCTGTATCACTAACCGTTCTGCAGATATAGTCATATTAGTACCAAAATAGAGTTAACTATGGAACCACGATGCGAGCGTTGTCACCACGATTTTGTAAATCTGTTATACCATCGACTACTAATAATAGTCTACTAACAAACAAACTGAGAAATTTTTCGAAAACATGTAAAACCACAGAATGATTAAGTTATGCGGAATGTAATTTTTCTCAATTTTTTCAAATGCAACACCCTGTGTATTTTCTCACATTTCGATTTCCCGCGAAAAGTAGATACTAATTGATAATAGGTTTCATAGCCATAAGACGGATCCTTGTTGAGATATTGACTCTTTATTTGAAAATATTGACGTACAGAAGAACAAATAAAACAAAATCCAGAGCAAATAAGAAAATACGAATGGCAATTAAATTTTTTAACTGATAGGAAAACTTAATTAATAACTAAACAATAAAATAATTCTCTACACCTAAAAATATGTTGAACAAGTACAAGTACAACATAAACGAATAAAACCATAAATTAAAATTAAATGTTCAAAATGCTGACCACGCCTAGCTAAACACTTTGCAATTCGCATTTTTCATATCTTCGCTTGTCGTGGGAGGATAATGGTAAACTTTTTCTTTAACGTAGCCCCAAAGGAAGAAATCAAGGGGCGTAAGATCCGGTGATCTGGCTGGCCAGTTATGCACACCACCTCGCCCTGTCCACCTCATGAGATAATTTCTTTCGAGATATTGCCTAACTTTGAACATAGAGTGGAGGACGCCATCCAGTTATATATATATATATATATATATATATATATATATATATATATATATATATATATATATATATATATATAATATATATATATATATATATATATATATATATATATATATACATATACATATAAGAGCTTGGTTTGACGATGATAAATGTAGACCCAACATACTGCTTGAGACAAATTTCTCTTGAACTGGTTTACGTAAGTCGCAGGTATGGAAGATATTAACGAAATATGAATATCCTTATACCGATGAAAGATTTTTTTACGTTGAAGAAAGCAATAGTGTATTTTGTTATGAAATACAAGAGTGCACTAACAATGCTATCTTGAGAAATCCGGATTGTCTCAAGAAAGTGCATGCATGTCATGTTGGTTGTCTATAAGTTTGCGATTAATTAAAATTAATGTACATGCTTGTGTGGGTTGTTATTCAAATCAATTATTTAAATTACATAAATAATTCTCACAAATTTTTGGGTAAATTTACACCTCAAAATTCAAATAACTTTTCATTAAGTAAATATCCTCAATAACACAGATAAGGCCGTAATATATTTGCGCATAAAAAGAATGCATTCACTACGCCAATATTTATGATATTCCTAATGGCCCTAATGCCATATTGTGCTATACAATTTAATGCCTTTTTAGGAACTAATCCTTGGTAAATCCTTCTTTGAGATAACATATAAATAAATTAATTCAGGAAATAAAAGAATCTTTAACTGATTACAAGAATTGTATATAATACGCATTTTACTCCTCTCACCCATTGAAGCATAATTAGTTCAATGGAATGTTGCAACATCTCCTGAGTATGACAAAAAATGTAAAACAAAATTACAAAATACCAGTTTAATCGTTTACTGATGCAGTATGTGTTTATATATGTGTTCAGGTCTAAACACAATGACCTGAAACTTTACCTTGAAAAGGTCGTTGCAAAATAAAGATTACTTCGTGACGAGTTTATTAATCTTTACATTTTAAATGAGAAATTAATATTCAAATTGCAAAATGATATAAGTATGCGCAAATTGATTATTTATTAAAACTAGTATGGCAATAAGAAATTTATTACTTATAAACAAGTTGAGATAGATTTTCCTATTACGCATAAAATACGTAAACAGTAATAATAATGTGTTTAACGTAGATTGTTTATATATTTATTGCTTCCATACTTAACTACCCATACATTTCATATAAACATATACATATTTACACTTTTATAAACTTGTTAACATTTGGGATCCTCTGCAAGAACGTAATAACTTACTGATAAAAAGTCAATTAGAACCATAAAAATTGATATGCACACATTCTATTAGAATTGTTATGTAAATTATATAAAATAGTATTTGTATAAATTGTAAATTACTGAAAAGAGAAGTATCCGGCACACCCTCAAACATTTGCCGATGATCTAAAGAAGGTTAACGGTGAAAATATTCTATAAACAAATGAAGAGAAATGCCCAAACGTGAGGGACAATGACAAAAAAAGCGAAGAATTAAAAACGATTTATGCTAGACCATTTATTTACTGCACAAAAAAACGAATCATAAATAATCAAATCTATAAAAACATCATGGATTTTTTCTGCAATAAAAATCACTATTATTAGAAGTAAAAAGAAACTAAAAGTCTGAGTTTTTCTTTTCCAAACCTATTGATTATAATTTTATAAAGGCAGGTAATCTTTTTAAGATCCAAATCATGGATAAGCGATAATCTTCCATTGTGGCCTATTTTCACAAATACTGAATGACTTTACATGTTGCAGGACAGGAAAGCTTTGGCGAAAAAACATGCTGACACGCTGTATAACAAGTACTACAATTCTGTGTCAAAAATGTTTTCACCCGACACGTGTCTTCAAAATCTAACCAAACATATAATTTCGATGTAAATTGATCTAGAAAGTACCCTAGCCGCCGCAAATCTCGTGAACACCTTTTTAAAGTCTTCTTTAAGCTTGAACTTACGATGCAGTAAAAAAAACTACATCGTTCTTTTTTATATAAGAATGTAAAGAAAACAACTTTATGGCCTAGTGATTCACTGAGAACAATCAGATGATAGTTTTCCTAGACGCCAATTGTAAAAACTCTTTAAGTTGGCTGAAATTTGATTTTTGGAACATGTAAACAAGTTAAGGTTAGCTATTTTTGAGTTAATCAGAACGAAATGCTACTTTAAGCTTAATCTAAAATGACCCCCACTTATTAATCTTTCAAAATTCCCATGTCTATACAATGCAATAACGTGATAAAATTTTAGGTAACAACCGAATCATGCACTTTCCGTATTACCTAATACACCACACCTTTCACTTAATCTTTTCCCTACGTAATAATTGTTCATTTCGTCGTAGGGGCATTGCAACTTATTTTTAGAAAAGTAATCAACCAGAGAATTACGTAACTCACCAAAATTGGCATGCAAGTATACTGTTACTAACACGTTATGCCTTTCACTAGGATTACGTAACTATCCCCTTCTGTACTACTTATCACCCAGACTCAATCTGGTAAAAACCTAAGCTTTTCATTTGTGACATTACGTAACATCAAAGCTATGTCTTTTATATACATAAATTGAAAGCCCCAGGACAGTATCCTGTACTTTTTATGTAAGAAACATAATACTCATTAATGTTTTAGAACAAATTAGATTATTAAATGTAAGAAGGCGTTTTCTTCTCCAACCTTCGGAAATGATATCCTTCCTTTATCTATTTTTATCGATTTAGATAGAACTAGCAAACAGGTATACATCATAACACGTCAACCCCAAAACACAGGTACCAGCAATGGCAAAGAAACTAAAAAAGTGAAAAAACTACTACCGAAAAATCACACAAAGGAACAAGCGATCAAACATACAACTCTTAATAGAAGTAACAAGCTAATAAGCTTCTAACAAATATACAAACATACGTATACTAACCGACCAACACACAAAACAAGCAACTAGACCTACCAATGAATGTAAGACATGCACAAAAACTAGTAGCCCTTATACACACATGCAAACAAGTAAACACCCAAACTAGAGAAACTAGTGAACAAGTAAACACGTAAATTCTTAAACACGCAAACAAAGAAACTAGGATTCAAGGAATTGCTCAAACACGAAACATGTAAGCCCGCAAACATCCAAACACACAAACAAAGAATCAATTTATTCAACATTCAATCTCACAGACAGACAACCCTATAAAAATCTAACAAGCAAAAGTACGAGTAAAAATAAGAAAACACCCAAAACGAAAGAAACCAGTAAAACAGGTAAGTATCCAAACACGCAAACCCTCAATCACGCAAACACGAAAAATAAAGAAACCAGCAACCAACCACAAAAAACGGACAAAAAATACCTTAAGGAGGTAAACAACCAAACACGTAAACCTCCAAACATACAAACACGCAAACAAAAAATATATATTCAAGTAAACGCCCAAAAACATACGAACTTCTGAACCCCGTAAACATAGAAACACACAAACTGGTAAATATGCAAACACGCTAGCCCCAAAAATAATAGAAACTATACAACAATCACCCTAATACA
>JARFJB010002467.1:277500-282500 GCA_036346205.1 Vesta saturnalis | reverse complement strand
TGGTCCGGGTCCTGGCGTCACTGGGTGCGAAGTCGCTTCTGTGAACAAAAGATAGTCTTTTAATCTATTCCTTACCAAAAGAGGCAAAGTTTAGGTTACGGTCCTGTATGTACGGTAGCGCGAGTGTTATGCTCGATGCAGTGGTTGATCGAAGCGCCAGCGCAATGAACTCGAATCGTTTGAGAAAATCGATATCGTGTTTGTATGTCAGTAACTCTGAAGCGCTGAAGCAAGGATGTCCTACCTCGGGAAATAATACACGCGAAATGCGCGTCTGCAAACGCGAGCTCTCTCGACGGTTTTTTCTTTTATAAACCGGTTTAATGTAGGCAATTAGATAATTTATCTAACTAAATTAATTACCGATCTCTATACTAAGTTTAATTATTTATAATTAATCAAGGGAACAAAATACTTAATATAAAACTACTCTAAGGTTTACGTAAAGATAGAAAATCTACGTACGCTCTAATTTATTTACAAACGTTCGTGCACCAGGTATTTACGATGGTTCGGTGGACGACAAATTTATACTACAGGTTATGGAGGTATTCCTCTGCAATTCAAAGACACCGTGTATGGTTATTACGTGTTGTCTGTAGATAGTGTATAAGTTTCGAGCGGGGATTTCAGTAATTTCCAGAAGACGAAGGCGACGGCCTGTCTTTACTGTATATACTAAGAGAAAGGTCGTAGGTCTTTACAGCCCTGTAACAACCCTTCACCCTCAAGTGGTGGCGAGATACGGCGGGGCTACCCCTGCGTTCCTCTAGGTATACTTTGTGGTGGCGAGTGACGATGGGATCTACCCTGCGTGACTCTAGGTGTTAGTATATTTGGTATTACGTCGGGGGTTACCCCTGCGTGCTACTCTAGGTGTTAGTGTAGTATAACTCCTGGAGCTCAGCCCGGAATTATTTACGGTCTGTAGTGTTTGAGTGTAAATTGTCAGAATGTATAACTTTACAACTTACGTGTCTATTAAATAGCAGTACAGAATTGAACTTTAGGTTGCCCGATCGCGACGGACTCTTCGTCGACGAACAGTCGGTGCTTACGCTAAGCAAACGGAACGGTGCGGCTGCTGGATATCGGTTAACTTGAATCTACTGAGACATATCAGGTCGGTGCATACGCAAACGGAACGGCTGCGGCTACTGGTTTCGGGAACGGCTTGACGAGAATCTACTGAGTTTCAAATTTCTTTCGTCGGTGACTAACAGGTCGGTGCTTGCTCAACGGAACGGTGGCGGCTGCTGGATATCGGCTTAACTTGAATCTACTGAGATTCATCTCCCCTTTTACTATGCGCGTCGCGAGTTTATGAAGGTGCATCTGTGGGCGGTTTCGTGGCTACTGTGCGGGGGATGCCATTATGCGATTGGTTAAAATCGTTCTGACGTGCAGAAACTTACGGTTTCTTAGAACTACACGTCAGCGGTGATGAATAAATTATTCGTTGTGCAATATCGCGTAAACTTATGAAATCTTACATACAGGATGGTCCGCACCTAATTTATTCTAAAACACATACGTACAGAACGCTGGTTCTTTACATCGCGCTGTCGTCAGCAAAGAAATGATTCGGGTTGAAGAATACATTTGTGTACAGCGCGTAGGCGCTATAACTAGCACGCCCGCGTTAATGCTAACTTCTTTCGAAGAAAGCCATTAACTACGGCACGTATTCGTCTTTTATTAAGGCAATTAGAAACTCAGTTGACGAGCGTATTATTTAACCCAAACGAGGTGAGCTTAGAGTTTAGCAAGTAAACACTTATGCCGAACTTGGTCAAATGCTTCTGAGATATCTAAAGCGACTATAACTGTTTCACCGGATTGTTTTAATGTATTGTACCAAACTTGGGTTACATATGAAAAAAGGTCAAGGTTCGAACGACTCAGCCTAAAATCATGTTGGTAATTACTAAGGAGTTTGTTAGTTTCAAGGAAAGAGAGTTGCTGATTGATAGCTTTTTCTGTGATTTTAGACAAAATGGAAGTGATGGCAATTAGTGGGTAGTTGTAGGGAACATTTGCTAATCTTCATGATGAAGGAAGTTCCTTAGAAGACATAGACATAAAATCGAGCTTAGATAGGACAGGTACTAGTTCGGGGAAACATGGCCAGTTACCTTATTGAGATCATGGCTACTGATGTTCATGGGGCACATCTTTTCCAGTATCATTAAGATAGACCTTGATGCAGATAAATCCACAAAAAGATTGACTTTTTCTACAGAATTGGCAACTACACGATGTCATGGGAGGAAATAAACATGTACCATAGTTTTTACTGATGGACTTATCTGAAGACCTAAATTTACGATTACCCAAAGTAAATACAGTTTATTGCATTTTCGTTGTTCAAACAACTACTTCGCTTTGGTGATACCACTTTTGCAGGTATTTTTGGCACCAGCGTAGTCGGCACCGTTTTATTAAACTTCCGTTTAACATAAGATTTATTTTTCACAGCTATTGCAACAATTCAAGCTTTCTTGAACCAAGGTTGGGAACGAGAATGATCTACAAGATTTTGATCTTTGGAAATGTATAACTCCATGCCCATGTGGATGACTTTAGATACTGAAAGAGAAATGTCCGAAGATAAGGACGACTTGAATCAATATTTACGCCATGATAAGGTTGCCAAGAAATCCCGTGAATTACTCCATTTGGCTGATTTAAAACGCCACAAGGTTCTATTAGTGTTGCCAACAACAGAAGAATTAGGGACAGTGGAAGTTATTTCAATTATTCAATGGTCAGGTAGACCTGGGGGGAAATAACTCAAGTTTTATAAACAAGTGGGTTTGATGTAAGAAGGCGTGGAGTATGGTTAGAGTAATCAAGGATTCTTGTGGAATCATTTGTGTGAGATCGCATGAAATAGCAAATTTTTCTGCATTATGGCCAGCAGGAATAGTAGGAGATGAAAATTGAAACAGATTAGAGTTATGAACATTGAACTCTCCCAGAATTGAGGTATCGTAAGATGGAAACTGGGTCAGAAAACAGTCAACTTTCAAACTAAGGTAATTGAAGAAGTTTACTGTTAATAAGAGACCTATAAATGTAGCAGAAGGATTTGTCACGTACGGTTGCATTTGGCTTAAAATCTTCTTCAATATCAATACTTAAGCTTCGTAAGTAGAACTTTGAAAAACTGTAGCTTTTCGTAAATTTTATTCGTTATTGTGGTTTCGTTAAAAGGAAACGCATCTGTTCTTAAACACATTGTCGTAAAAGGATTTTTAAGAAATGTAAAATTGTATGAATGTTGTGTAGCACGTTATGTTTCGTCGAGACAGCGGTCATTAATCCGTCAGTTGGATATTGGTTAATAACTGTGCAGGGAAAATTCTCGAAGATTTGCTAGGCTTACGGGAGGTTTTTATGAAATGATTGCTTTTATGAAAGGGAATCGATGTTTTGTTGTTGACACAGGTGAGGCTTGAAGTATATCTACCTCATGGAAAATGTGTTTCATTTCATTATGGAAGATTTTAGTTGCGGTGAATAAAGATGGCGTGATGAAGTGGAGTAAAGGGTTTTTGTTTTGATTCATTTAGTTAGTCAGTAAGAGTTAGTACTTAGAGTTGGTTAGGAGAGCCCCATGCCCGTGTCCGTGTTCATGTCCGTGTTCGCGTTCGCGGCCTCGCTCGCGTGTGCGTCCCTGGCCCCGTCCCGGTCTCCGTCTCCGTCTCCGTCCCCGTCCCCGTCTCCGTCTCCGTCTCTGTCTCTGTCTCCGTCTCCGTCTCTGTCTCCTGTTTCGTCTCCGTCTCTGTCTCCGTCTCCGTCTCCGTCTCCGTCTCCGTCTCCGTCTCCGTCTCCGTCTCCGTCTCCGTCTTTTAATATGAAAGGAACTAAGCTTTCAAAACATTTTGAGTAAGTAGTCATGTCAAATCGAAGTAAAAGACTATTATATAATATAATATACAGGGTGAGTTAGGTTTAATCTTGATAACTTCAGTAATCGACAAATGGTGTGAAGATAATAGGGATTTGTCCTATGAACTATTATCCTAAAACGCTTTCTTATCAGAGATAAATGGGACCATTTGAATTTTTTAAATATTTTTTCTTAATATCTCCTAAACAAAAATGGGTACAATTTTCAAATTTGGCAGGCGCACTAGATAGGCGATGGCCATTATTCTGCGACAATTGGTTTGCCGGATTTTATTTTTTTCTACCCATTCGGATTCTTTCGGGTTGCGTCACTAGTTAAGTTCTACCTTGTAGCGTGCTGGTCCTATTCTTTACCGACAAATTTTGAAGCCTGGTCTTCAACCGTTAACAATTCTAGTGGGCCTTGAAAGAGCTGCAATGAATGCTGTTCGCATTGAATTTCCTAATTCTGCAATACGTGTGTGCTTTTTCCACTTCACACAATGCATATGGAGACATACCCAGCAAAATGGACTGCAAGTGCAATATACACAAAATCCTGATTTTGCCTTAAATTTACGGCTTCTAGCAGCTCTTGCGTTCGTGCCTGAGGGCGATGTCACCGAGTCGTTTGAAACTTTACTTAATAACGAATTCTACACTCAGAATGAGGAGTTACTAATGCCACTGCAGACGCATGAAGACACAGGGATAGACCGAACAGACAGAAGAGGAATAAGGCGCCCCCCCATTATTTGCCAGAAATATATGGAATTGCTATCACGTTACTCTGCAAGGTATTCCACGCACCAACAATGCAGTTGAAGGGTGGCACAATAGTTTCTCATCAATGATCAATGTAGTTCATCCTAATCTGTGGAAATTTGTAAAAGTTTAGACTGAAAATAGAACAATTTGGGGCAGGAAATGAAGTGCGGCAAAAAAAGGTATACATAGATACTGCTAAACGGATCAAAGTTATCGTCGAAGACTATGCCAATAGACCACTTTCAGATTACCTGCGGAGTATAGCACATAATTTTAATTTACAAGCTTAAAACATGGACATCAATATCAATGTTTATCTGTAATAATACTAACAATAT
>JARFJB010002467.1:97500-272500 GCA_036346205.1 Vesta saturnalis | reverse complement strand
CCAAAATTTATGTTTTCGAAATTGTGTCGAAACATAAACTTCTAACCCAATTAGGTGAACAATAAATAAATCTTTCATGTTAGAATTTGAATGTCAGCAACCTTGAAATGAAACACATGTTGATTCTTTCAGATCCGTTCAATGTAAAAATAGTTTTAAAGATCAGGATATTTGAACTATATAATTATAAATTGACATGCTTTAAACGAAGAATATTGTTTAAATCTTCTCTTTTAATGCAACTTGCAACCAAATATAATACGGATAAAAAACCATTGAACTATAAGTAGATAGAGAGAAATTATAAGTGTAATCTTAAGTCAATTGACAATTTCCGCATTTCGATGATTAAGAAAATTGCTATTACTATTAGTTAGATTACTCATATTATTTATAATTAATTACAGGTTTCTTATTGGGCAGTTATTAATAAATTATGTAACTTTTTGACTTCTTGTTACTAATTTTTTTGTCGAGATTGCAGCTGCATGAAATTTCTGATGCAACGTTTTGTTAATGTTACACGATCTTCTTAATTGGTGGTTGTAGTAATTACCAGAATTATTTTCTGTTTTTCTACGAGGTCGTACAATTACTTTGAATATCTATCTAAAAATAATTATAACCGGATTTTGTTAATTAAACGGAACTGCTACCAAAGTATTTTCTGAAAACGAATTATACGTTATTTATTGGGAAAACAAAGTTATGAATCAGTTTATTAAGCACTAAGTGAATTAGGAACTGTTATTGATTTATGCAGTAAGTATATCAAGATAGATTCCTCTGATTAACCATTTTCCATGAGATTAATTATGATTTCTAATGCTACGTTAGAAGGTTTTTGCATGAATTCATTACCTTTAATGTATGAGAATAGAATTCTACAATGTATTACAGTTTTCACGTAGTTCCTGTATTGGCTCGTGCCATACGTAACCACAGATTGTGCCCAATCATAATTTTCTGTGGGCATTAAGTTAGAGAATAAAAATCTAGAATCGTTATATATATATATATATATATATATATATATATATATATATATATATATATATATATATATATATATATATATATATATATATATAATTTACGGTGTTTCACGGTTAGATTAGATTTAACAAGCCTCCGTACTTTCGAAGAAAATCAAATGTCAGCCTAATTTATGTACTTGTTGTTAATCGGGCGAGTGCATAAGCACGCTATCAATGAAATCAAAAGTACATTGAAAAGTGTCCGACCTCCGATGACTGGATCGAGATCATGGCTAATCGCATTTCAGTGAAGATTTAACGTTTCATTTAATAAACAATTAGAACTAGTCAGAAATTAAAAGTCAATCCAGACTGTGATGACGAGTATACCATTGATAATGGAAAAAGGTCAACGGTACCTTGTTAAAATTTGTGTAAGATACATGCCGGTAATATGGCCACGTCTCGCTATATGGTAGTTGGACGGTTACTGGCAACGTTAAAAATGATTAGTACTCTACTGTCTTAATATGCCCTAACCGTAAAAGTATAATTCGAAGTTTCCCTCAATAATTAAAAGACTATAAAATCTTGAAGAGCATAATATTAAACTTAATCGCAATAACACAAATCTTACGCCAATTATATACTTCTATTACATACTAACGATATACCAAGTCTACATTGCTTCAACAATATCTACTTCATTTAGGAGAACGGAAGGTACACCGATGGGATCATCTACTGCCAGCAGTTGCAGCTATATTCATGCAAGGTTTCGAGACCAAGGCACTAGAATCAGCGCCGCAGAAACCAAAACTTTGGCTACGGTACGTCGACGACACGTTTGTAATATGACACACAGAACGAAGAAATTGATAGAGTTCCTAAATCATCTCAACGCCAGGCACCAGAGGATAAAATTCACAATGGATAACGTCAAGACGTTACCCAACATCCAAAATAATACACACCCCATATGGCATCGTCTGTGAAACATATATTAGGGAGTATTTCTTCACCCATTTTATGTCCTATACCTGTGTTTCGGACCTTGTTGATAATTTCGTCCATAGTGAGGTTAAAGAGAAGGGGACTTAATGAGTCTCCCTGACGTATGCCTCTCTCGACAAGCATGGGTTTTGTTAGTTTGTTGTAAATTAATAATATAACAGGTGAATTACGTCTTCAAGTTGTACACGGCCAAATGTCTCTTGTAAGTCTGTAAAACAGCAGTAAGCGGGGACCTCATATTTCCGTGATTTTTCCATGATTTGCCTGACGACAAAATCATCATCATTACAGAATCTTTCAGATCTGAAGCTTTGTTGTTCATGCGTTTCATCGATATCGATGGTAATCTTGTTAGTCATGATTTTTGTGGTCAGTTTCAGAGCAGTGTTGCGTGGGTTCAATTCTCTGTAATTTTCGGGTACCTTTTATCGCCCTTCTTAAACATCAGTATCATGGTGCTAGTACGCCACCTGTTAGGTAGTGTGTGGCATATAAGAATTTTTTGTTGTTCCATTAGTGCATTTGTACCATACTTTAACAGTTCGTGGCACTCGAGATGCGCGGCGCGATTTTCTACAATTTGAAAAACTTAAACGATCGGAAACTTCGGTAGCAAAAATGCCACCCTAAAAATATACGGCAAATGAATAAATTTAGTAATTATCGATTTTTTTAACGGTTGATGTAACTGAATATATTATTATTGAATGACCATTTGTAAGAATTTCAATGTAGGTATGCATTGGATTACCTATTTCATATTTGCATTAAAATAATTTTTTTAGTTAGTAAAAATAACCTAACCTGTTCAACATCAGCTCTTTTTAAGGATTTGCAAACATGAAATTCAACGTTTTATAAACTTTTAATTACACCCAACAGATAGACAGAAAATAAGAATAACTTCTAATAACATTTTTGGTTGTTAATCTTAGCAATCACCGAATAGGTAAATTCTTAAAACTCGTTGATCGCAGGTCTAAATAATTATATTTTTAAGAACCAACAACAGGAATCAATCAATTAGCGTAATTTCATTAAAATATGTGTCAGAAAGTGTTATTACAAATACGACGAGTATTTATTCAGTTCACACTATTAGTTTATTGTGCCGCCTAGAAAATGTGAAAAATTATTTGTTCGATAATTTTTAGATTAAGTAATGGTAGGTGTAAATGTGTACTATAAAAACTTGAATGAAGCTTCTTAATGTGATTATAATATTATAACTTGAAATACTTTTAATAGGATAGAACACAAATAACTACTACGTTTCACAGCAATGTGCAACTTAATGAGACTCTCCTTATTTGATCGGAAAACATTTTTGTAGAAGTATTTCAAATTCTAATACCAATATGTAAAATAAATGACAAATTGATAAAACATTTTAACATGCAATTTTCTTAACATACAAAAATAAATAACTACTGAAGTTTAATTAGTAAGAATCTAATTCACTGTCGCTGTCTTCATCACTTTCACCTGTATTTACAGTAAAAATCAGCTCTTCGACTTCATCAATAAAACCTTCTTTTTCTAAATATTCTTGTTGAATCTTTTCTGTATGTTTGCACACAGCTTCCCATTCTTCACAACGAATGATTTAAATTTATTCTTTACTAATTTCCACATATCTTCAAATTTAAACATAATTATTACTCCCTACATATTTTTTCAATTGAATTTAGCTCTGGATGGTATAATGGCAACCTTACCCCATAATAAATGTTCAGCCATCAACTTATCGATTAAATAATTTTTATGAACTGGTTGATGAAGTTTAATTTTATTAATGCAACCCCACGTTCATTTAACCACTTCTGCATTTCACCTTTTTTCCAGACACATGTTGGATTAGGCTCGGTAGATATATTGTGGTATGATGCATTATTAACCCCCAACACAGAATTAGGCTCGAGATTTGGAATAAGTTTTTCGATCAAGCACTTAATATAATTCTTAGAATTCATGTCGTCATGATAATCTCCTGACTTTAATCCTGATTTAAACATCAACAATGCATTTGGTACAAATCCTTTAGCACCACCATAATGTAATATTATTGGGCGTTGTCCTTTTGGAACAGATGCTTTCACTCCCTCGTCACTGCTGTCATACCATCCATGTGAACTCGTATGTGAACTGTGCAAGTATGATTCGTCACTATAAATGATGTTTCTGCCCTCTTCTCTGTGCTTTTTCATTTTTCTTAGAAATGTGGTTCTTTTCGCCCTTATTGTGGAAGTTTCCACCAAGACGTTCCTGTTGTCTTAGTATTCTGCCATTTGAAACCCATCTTTTTCTTGGACACCTGCGAACATGTTTTGCATTGTTGGTTTTTGCTTTTGGATATATACAAAATTGTAAATTATTCTTCTAACAACTTCTTCATCGAATTTATCGATGGTTGATATAGGTGTTTATTGTTTTACGAGGTGAACCAAATGTGCTTCCTTCAGGTTTCGTTGTGCCTTCCTGTATAATGCGTTTAATTGTTCTTTTGGACATGCCTGTTGCTTCTGATAATCTTTCATACACACGATCTACAGGGATAATAAAATCTGCTGATTCTTTTTCTCGCTTCATAAATTCATACAATTTATAAACAATTTCACGAGCTTGACTGTGAACAACTACTCCACTCATGTTAGAAACGTTTACTGGGCAGTTTGGACAACAAAAAAACGATGAAATAGTAAAAAGTGTCTTGAAAAAGACAGATTTTGTATAAAACAGAAGCAATAAACTCAATCGGCAACGTACTAATACAACGTGAAGTAAATAAAGCGAATGACTACATTTATAAGTTGAATAGTAGCATATTTGCGGAATCATATGCGCATGGAGGGGCGAGTGTCACGACATTTTGAAACTACTGTACATTTTCTCACTTATTTCCTTTCTCTGAATTCTAATAAATCTCCAGATCTTCTTTTGGAGTCAATAGAAGTTGTTTTCCATTCTTGAAGAGAAAACTTGTCAGGTATTCGTCTTTTGTTTTCTTCACTAGTGCTTTTAGTTTCGTTCCTTATTTCTTTGTAGTTACTGTAAGTCTCCGGTGTTTGTTGTGATCTGTAGTTTAGGAATACTTTTCGTTTTTCTTTGCATTTTGTTATGATTTCTTGCCGCAACCAAGGCGTTTTGTTGGTTTTCTTGCAGTCCATATTTATTGTTCTGGTTCCTAACGAATCACACGCTGCTGACATTTGCTGACATTATGTTGGTTTCCAGTTTATTCCACGTCGTTTCCAGGTCGTCTTCTTCTAATATTTTATTTGCTTCTATTTTGGATGTTAGTCTTTACAGATATAGATTTTTAATTGAAGACTTTCCATGTTTATTCTTTGCTCTTTTTCTGTTATTTGAATTTTTTTTTTATTTTTCTTTTCTTTTTTATTCGTATACCAATAATCAATCTGTGATCACTTCCCACATTCGCTGAGTCAGCTCTTACATCTAGTATTTATCATGGATGTATGTGTGTATTAGTAGTTATGTAGTCTATGGTGGATTTTTGGCCTCTAGTGTTGTGAAATGTGTGTTTATGTTGTTTATGAGGGAAATAGGTGTTATAGATGCGCCATTCATTGTATAAGCAGAAGTTAATCATTGATTTGCCATTATCATTTAGGACATCACTCATTATATTTCTGTTCCATGAAATAAACAACCGAAGAACAACCAAGGCATCAGTTCTGTTTGAATCACTTGAAGATGGCTTGTGCGATCCAGCCGAAACGTCTCTTGTATGTGCACGTGCCAGGACTGAAGGATATGGCATAAACACTACTATGAAGGTAATTTAATAGATATTGGTAGACTAGCTGTAGAACGGCTCTTTTCTAACACTTACCCATGGCCTGAATATTTGTATTCCAATTTTCACCTTCCAACTATATGTAGGTATAGAAGCTTATGTAATCAACTTTTGTTTCACTAACGCTAAATCGACTTATTAGCTGAATTTACAACATTTGGCAAAAGTTTTGCCAAGATCGGCTATGGTGCCTCTGTGTGTGCGTGTGCGGGTGCGAGTGCGTGTGCGCGTGCGTGTGAGTGTGCGTGTGCGTATGCGTGTGCGTGTGCCTGTGCTCAGCTGACCAGCTAATCTAAAGTTTTACGATTAAGCCCACTATTCAACGTTAATCTTATCATCAAATTCTAAATCTGTGAATACTTATAAAGCGGATTTTTTAAATGTATGTGAGTACTTTATAGAACATTATCATATCTGATTCGGATTCTGCAAATGCTCGCTAATCTGAGGATGGATGCTGAACAAAGATAATAGACCAAGATGCTGGACCAATTTGAATAAACGAGTACCGCCTGACCTGATTATGGAGCTATAGCTGTGTTTTGTAGCTAATAATCGTGACCCACCGGTGGGTTACTCTTGTGCTTAACTGTGATTTAAGGTATTTTTTCATTGCATTGTTGAGGACTTCTGTGTACCACACACTTAAAGAAGGCGTTTCTTTATTTCAATAAGGATAAGTACCACCAATACCATACTCATACTTATTACATAACCGCAGAGAAAATCAGGTACCTTATGTGCGCGTGTGCAGCTAGGTGCTTGTATACTTGTTCAGCTCCTTTGATTTGACCATGTGGGTTGTTTGTTATTACTCGTTTTAGCTTCTTTGGTAGATTTTCTTACTTGTTTCAAACAAGTCTGATGTGTTTGTTGGCAAGCTTCTTTCTGTTTTTGCAGTTGTGTGTTTGCACGTTTTGCTTAAGTGCATACTTTATTGCTAGTTTCTTGGTTTTTGTTTTCTCATTTGCGGGATTAACTGTGTGGATGGGTTGTGGCTCCCAGTTTTTCTGCACATTTTAGTTATCTTTCATCGGCCATTTGCAGTGGGTTATTTCTTTGTTTTGGTGTTACGTGTGATTATATTGTTTATTCACTCATACGTTTTACAATGCTTGTATTACTACTATTGTTTCATTGTAACCATTGCATTTTGTAGACTACAGTGACTTTAAAAGTGAAAGTTGCTTCGGAAGCTAACTTCTAATCATACCACAAGGGAACCGTCTATTAACTGTAAATTACAGCGCAAGATGGTGCTAACATCTTTTAAACCATACCACAGGAAGGCGCTACATTCAGTTCTAATGTCTAAATATACTGAATTGGGACGCTAGTACCAGGGTTGCGAATTTTTCGATTAAGTTGAAAGATATCAAATTAGTTTGATTTTTAAAAATACTTATTTTTGTAGTTTTACAAACTTGCAATTACATCACAAGATGTTGCCTCTAAATTAAATTATATTACCAGACGCTGCAAAATGTATGCTAATTTCTAATTATACCACAACATGGGTCTGTAAGCTATACCGTACGAATCTGTTATCTCATACCAAAAGATAGCAGTGTCAGAAATTGGATCGTGGCGGAGCCCAGTTATGGAAAATTGGAGTAGTGTTGGACGTAGGTATTTCTGGAGCCCGAGCTGGAAGAAATGGGGTCCCGCAAACTATGCGCGAACTTTAATTATACTACAAGATGGTGCTAATAGCTAACCTGTTTCAAGATGCTGAATTTTGCCAAAAATACCTTATTTCAAGATCGAGAGACCAGATTCAAAGTTCTGTTTTTTTAAAACCAGCGGCTGACAAAAAGACCATACCTGCATAAACAGGATGCTGGACTTGATTATGAAGCCAAAGTCCTTAAAAGACAATATGGAGACTAAACAAGATCGCAAAGACAAGATAGTTGCCGAAATTTAAATGAACAAGCCGTTTGGAATAAAATAGCGAAAACGAGATGTAGGGAACAAGATGCGGAAACAAGATCCTTGAAAAAAGGTGATAGGATGCCAAACAGGCACACGTAGTAAAAGGGCTGGATATGGGAACAGGATGTCAACAAATCCAAAATTATACTGGGATGCAGGGGTAAAACAAGTATCGCAAAAAGATGAGAAACCCACAAAGACAGTTTCGGACTTTAAACCAAAACGACAAAGGTACAACAAGATGGTAAAAACTCGTCAACAAGATGGAGAAAACCAAAAAGGTTAACGTAAGCAAGAAGCCAAAAAAAGGTATGCAATATCAGCATGGCGTAAACGGCGGAACCAAGATGGCGACACACAGTGGGGGTACCCATTTCAAACTCGTATTAGTGGATGAAAATCTGGACCAAATATTATGCGAACAGACGATAAAAATTCACCGCAAAAGAACTCGAGGGTCAGAATACTGAACTCGCGGTAGTCTAAAAAAAAAGAAAATAGGGGTTAAAATGGCGCCAAAGCCTATGAAAAGAATAATTAGAAAGCAATTAAGAAAAGGTAATTTACATGGAATCAAAAAATCGTTAACGTTCCAATAGGGCATTAAAATCATTAAATCTTCCCTCAAGTGGCGGTGCACTAAAGCTTTTGTAATTGATTTTAAATAGCTACCTACTGTTGACTTTATATCACGGTTTCAAGGCACAATTAAATTAAGACGCTGTTTTGTTTGTGGTTTTCAGTCAATTAAATCAGTTCGCGGTGTTAAGATAAATTGAGATTAATAAAGATCAATTAAAGTGAATAAGTGTACAACAAGAATGATTAATACGAACTAACTTCACTAAAATGAATTAACAGGAATTAAGGTGAATTAAGGTGAGTCAAAACGAATAAAGATAAATTGAAATAAAATTAGATGAATTGAGGGACAATTAAGATCATTTTAAAACGAATTAAGATTAATCAAGATGGTTCAAGACGACTCAAGGCCGATGAATATAAGTCAAAGTGAATCAACTTGAATTAAGATGAATCAAAGAGAATTAAGATGAATTATAACAAATTAAAGCAAACTAAGATGAATTGATAAAAATTTCAATGATTTTAAAATGAATTACGGTGTATCAAAATGGTTCAAGATGAATGAATTCAAGATAGGTGAAGAAAAAATCAAGATGAATCAAGGTGATTTCAGTTGAATTAAGGTGAATTAATATGATTTAAAATAAATTATGATGAATGAGGATGAATTAAAATGAACTATGATGATTTCAGACAAATTAACATGCATTAAGGTGAATTGGCATATCGTATTTGGTACTTTTGGTAGGATTACATAACCTAAATTTCGAAGACAAGTATGAGATGTTTAATATTATTTAGTCACCTTTGACACTGACTCATAAACAAGATGATTTAATACATTTATTACTTATTATTTACAAAATTAATAAATCAACCAACCGTAACTCGACATTAAGGCCACTGGCGGTTTCTGGATGGCTACGGGAGGCCGGTTTTCTGAGCGGACAGGATTGCTTGTTTTGTTTCGGTTAGGAAAAAAATTATGCCTTCAGTTAAAATTGTATTTCTGATTAATCCCATAAAATTAAAGAAAAACGTTAGAAATGAAGTCCTACCTTATTCTGTTCACTCAAACTCCTCGACGGCCGGCTACTTTATTAAAGTTTCCGTCAATAAAGTGGGTTGAAAATTCTAATAATGCGTACGAACACAGTAATTTTGCGTCGGTTCCGTACAATACCAACGAAGTAATGCCATTTAGTTTCGAATGTTGATAGGAAAGTGCCTATCGCAGTGCGGTGTAACTTCAATTTCTCTTAAGCGCGAAATATTTGAATAATTAAAAGAAGGAAAAGGAAGGCTTAATTTTAAATTGATTAAATTTTAAAGAGAATTAATTTAAAAATTAATCAAGAATAGAACGATCATAAAATTAAATTTGGGACGAAACATTGCTGGCAGCTAGAAAATTACTAAAACGGAATATTACTCTCAGTAAATAATGTATATTAACTTTTATATGGTAATTTTATAACTGGATTTTTATTATAGAAATTAAATAGCCCTTTGAATTTATTATACTTTAACGGCGTAAGTAGGAGTGTGAGTGTTTGTAACTAGGATTCCTAATGGACAAGGACGTAACTCCTCGTTTCTTCTTGGGACTTGCCGTTGTACTATCCTTAGCTTTCTGTATGTCCACGATCCAAGAAAACGACCCTATGCTTGACTTCTTGGCATTCCGCTTTCGTCTGCGTGTATGCTTAGATGTAGGTGATGTTTATTAAACACTTACGTGCAAGTGAGATCGTGTATTGAACGGTAGTAGGTCTTGAGGAACATTCGGGTTATGCAGGGGGAAAGACCTATTAGAAACCAAGTGTTAATTAATAAATAATCATTCGAGATACCTGACTTAAGGTATTTTAATTTTTACCAAAATAGAAACAGAATATACTTAGCAATCCTAAAATTCTGCCACGTGCATGTGACTTTAAAAAATATATGTGTAATATAATACACACCTGACAAAATCAATTTTGTTGGTGTACGAATGTCATTTATTAAGGTCGGATTGTGGATAATTATCTTTATTCGCCATTAAATCTTGTTTAACTATTTGTCGTAATGTTGATTTTTTAAGAAACGTTGGTAAAAAATTGTTACTGAAACCATTATAATACGTCAGACAGTGCGCTTTATTATTTTAATTATCGTGAAATCTCTTTCTTCTGTGTCAACGGCACTTTCTTTCGTAGAATAGTTTAGGACATTTCGTGAACATATTTGACATTGGGTTTCTTTTTTGTTTAGAATTAAGGATGCTTGTGAACCACTGTAATGACAGGTTTTTTTATCTAATTAAAAGAGCGACATTTTGTTGAGAGTCTTAAAAAGCATTCTCACCGGATTTGACATTTCTGATCATTAAAATTTATTTTTGCCATTGTATTAGAAAATAGTGCATTTAGCAAGTTATGGGAGACGGGCTAGTTAGTTAGCTTCCTCAGGCAGTTGATTTAAGGATCTTAAAAGAACTGTACAATATCGTAAAAGCCGTGACACTGTGTTGGACGACTGGTTTGTTATAGTATGGTTTGTTAGTGAAGTAAAAATTGAGGTACTTATGCAACATGTTTGTCGTTATCAGTTTTAAGTACTGTTACAGAGTATCTGTATTTGGTGTTTTCTGATCTACGTAGATACCGTCCAAGGAGGGGAACCGGCATAAAGAAGGTAGACCGACATATTAAGCTTAACGTGTCTAGATATTGTGAATAGTTACAATAATGGTCTATCGTAAAGCCGATGTTATGTTTCAGTTTAGATTTAATAGGTGCCAGTTGAAATTTGGAACCTTCCAGTCTGTGCACTAGAAGATTGAGTTTGAATTAAAACTAGTTCAGTCGTAACTATGAATAGGTTACTCTCGAGAGTACATCTCTGTTAGTGACGCACCTGCAAGTTAGATTGCAGACGTTCAGTATGTAGTAAAATGTATACATTTATCTTTTCTTTTCATTGATGGCTAAGTACCAGTTGTGAAATGTAACGTTAGCAAATAAGTTTTAATGAAATTGAAAGCTTGTGCGTGGAGAGAGCATTATTTGGACTAGCTGTGGAATTAGCAAAGTTAAGTAAAAATGCCTTCAACATATATTTTATTTGTTTCCGGTTACATATGAAAATCTAATTTTTTTATTTTATTAATACCAAGATCTTAATCTCACGTTAATATTTGCATATTAACGAGATGTCTGTTTGTGTTGCACTTTGTGATAAATCGGAATGGGACGTCCTAACCTACCGTATTATTTTTTGTGTCTTATTATTACGAGTAATGAGAGGTAACGGAATTTTTTACTTCTCATTACACTAGCTGTACTTGCTTACCAAGCCGCATTCTTGCTTGTTCGTTTATGTTCTGAGTGCTTTAACTTGGACCATACAGGTCTTTCAATATAACTTCTAATCCACGCCATTAACGTATGCAGGTAATCTTAGATTGTTTTTATCGTTTTTTGAATCATATGGATGCACCATTTGTTGAGCTAGCTAAATAAATATATAACGTGCACTGGTGATTACGTTGAATTACCAATAGTTTTTTGTATAATACGAATTATTTGTTTTATCTTCCTTTTAATTTTTTGTATTTAATATATGATCTTTTATTTGTGAATACATCCTAAAGAATGACGCTAAACCCATTGAAACAAGTGAAAGGTACTTATGTAGTCTGAAAGTCACAACATATTCTAATTTTTGATTGTTTCTGGAAAAACCAAACCCAGATTGATTGTAAATATGCACAGATTATTTTAAAGTTTAGTTCTTAGAAATTAATGGTCAACGTTAGAGTATAATAAATGCGGTTAAATGACAAAATTTCCCAGTTAAATTCCTTTTCTTACATAGCTTATTGGATCGTATCCTTAGATTTACATAAGGATAAAAAAGAAAAATACCGATTTTGGATATCATATGTTTGGTATGAAGGGGAGCGCCTACTCTAAATATTTTTTGTAAATAAATACGTTTTAATCTAAATTAGTTAACGCAAGGTTAAAACCGACTTTTTACAAAATACGTAGATGCGTGAGCCTGTGGAGTAGGTATCAATGGGGCTGCAATTAGATTCAATTGTTAAGTTTCAAAGGTAAGTAACTGTAGAAACTGTAAAGTTTTACATGTACGTATACAAAATGAAAGGACACGTTCAGCCAATTACAAAGTAGAAAGGCGGTTTAAAAAGGAGTAAAGGTACAAATGTTTTTAATTACCTATGGAGTTTGTAGTAATTTTATCATAGGAAACAGCAAGACAGCCGTCAGTGAAAAGACCAAAATGATAAAATTTGTCAACACTAAATGAAAGTACAGTTCAAATGAAAGTTATACTTTTTGGTGATCAAAATATCAGCCTTGACTTTTTGGTAGAATTTGTTTTTATTTATTTAATGGTTTAGTTTAATTTTTGGAGAAACAATCAAAATAACCACACATTTTAAATCTATTCGTCATTATTATTATGGTAGATATACAAATAAGCTATTCTAATTACAATAATTTATACCTAAATATATGCATTATTCAAAAACTGGTAAAGTTAGTGGTATCAATTCAGTGTTTTTTCTGTCTTTAGCTAAAAACTTAATAAAATTGGGCACTGTGGTTAAAAGTTATTAAAAAATACCACCTTTCGGATACTTTACGTAAAATAGGTAATAGTTCAAGGTTAAAAAGAAACCACACATAACTGAATACAGAAAAGTGCTAAATAATTAAAATCAAATATGTAAGTTATTGGAAAGCAACTATACGCTACGCTAACATCGATCTTGAAAGAGGACATCTCCATTTACTAGTCCTACAAAGCAATTCATATTCATTGTAATGATGTAGTTACCATACTACTTCGATATAAGTAAAACATCATATAATCTTATTATTACAAAATTTTTGGTTGTTGAATTGCATGATAATTATTCACAAGGTGTCCCGGAAAGATCTTTACAACGCTCTTCCACATAGAGTACACCTCAAAATAAGTCGATTTAACTAAACTTACCTTAGTCAAAAGTTGATAATAACCGAGCTGCAGGGTGTCAAGGTTAAACAATAAATCACGTTTTCTTTAATACCTTTCGACTAGTTTGAGCTAATTTCACGAAATTTAGTGAGCAGGGGTTTCTTTGGATGAGAAACTCAAATTTGTGAACGATTTTGTTGTATCTCCTAGAGGGCGTCATAAGCGAAGATTTGAAGATTTTAAAATCACTATAACTGTTTTGCGTCACGGTGTATGTCATTTTGGGCTTGATACATTTTTTCCTCATCTTTTGCAGTTAAGAAAGGTATACCTTATTGAAGTTGCTAGAAGCAACCTTTTCCGGTAAAAACGCATCTGAAGCTGATGATGCATGTAAATTGTCAAAGTGAGTCGAAAGCTATGACAAGGTATTGCAATTCTTTTTTGAAGACATTGGCAAACGTAAAAGATTTTTCCTTGTTTGACACATTGTGAACTCTGGCACACTCTCTGTATTTCCTTGACAATATCCAGAAACTAATAACGTATCGGTATGTTCTACATTGGTATATTGCCATTGTTTCAACTAAATAAAGCTAATGTCACATTTAAGAAACTTTTACTGCTAAATTTTCTTAATAATTAGTAATTAATAATTTAAAAAACTTAAATTTTCATTATGAGCGGGAAATATACCAATGTAGAATATACCGATATGTTATTGGTTTTTGGATATTGTCAAGGAAATAGCCGAGCGTGTGTCAGAGTTTACTCTAACGTTTGTTGCAGTGGAGAGACGTCTTCGAGAAACCGGTCGCTTACCTCCTGAAACCGCTGATTATTATGGAAGGTAAATGAAAAAAAAATTCAAAATTAAATAATCATTTATTAGACCTCGTTCTGTAAGAATTCCTGAAGATAAAGGAGACATTTTAGAACGTACTGTAGAAGATCCGGAATTAAGTACAAGACGATTAAGTAGAGAAATAAGAGTGCCTAAAACTACCATTAATAAACACTTAGAGAACAGCTGCTGCATCGATACCACAAGCAGCCAGTTCAAAGACATCTTACCCTATGATCCTGAAGTACGATTAGCTTTTTTCCGATTTATCTATGTCAAAAAAGAAATTAATTTTAACGTTTCCAAAAAAAAAAAATTGTTTACCGACGAAGCGTGTTTCACAAGAAGAGGGCTATGTAACTTTCATAACGAACACGTTTATGCAAACGCAAATCCGCAAGCAACCAGAGTTAAACATGAATTTAAAATTAATGTGTGGGTAGGGTTGATAGGAAATATTATTGTTGGTCCAATCACTTTACCGCAAAGATTAACTGGGAAAATTTACTTGCAACATTTTCAAAATACGCTGCCAGGTTTACTGGAGGAGTGATATGTGGTTCATGCCTGATGGGACTTCACCACATTTTCCATTATCTGTTCGAAATTAGTTAAATGAACAGTACCGAAACAAATGGACATGTAGAGGTAATGATGCTTCTGTGAATTGGTCACCACGTTCTCCCGACTTAAATCCATAGGATTTTCTTTATGGGGACGTATTAAGTCCGTGGTTTAACTGATTGCAGTACAAAATGAAAACCAACTGCAGCAGCGTATTCAGGATCCAGTAAATAATCTTCGAGATAATGAAGAATTATGCATATGGTTCATTTTAATTTCCTGCGTCGTGTAAATCTTGACATGCGAGAAAACGGCGGGCATTTTGAACAGTCTTTATGCCATATTTTTGTATTTGCAATTAAATTTTTAGTTTAATTTTTTTGTTAAAATTGCTTTCATGTTATTTTTTATCCTTAAAAACAAGGAAGTAAAACCATAAAAACAAGGAAAAATCTTTTACGTATGCCAAAGTCTTCAAAAAAAATTGCAATACCCAGTAATATCTTTGGACCCACTTTGACAATTGACAAGAGTCATCAGCTTCAGATGCGTTTTTATCGGAAACGGTTGCTTTTAGCGACTTTAATAAAGTATACCTTTCTTAACTGGAAAAGATAGGGAAAAAGATTTACCAAGCTCAAAATGACATACACCGTGGCACAAAAAAGTTATAGTGATTTTAAAGACTCCTAATCGTCGCTTATAACGCCCTCTGGGAGATACAACAAAATCGTTCAGAATATATATATATATATATATATATATATATATATATATATATATATATATATATATATATATATATATCCTGTAAACCTCCCTACGTTACATTGTTATAAAAGGGACCCCGTTCTCAAGACCAAATATAACCAGCTTAAGAGCGTAATGTGGCGTGAAACAAAGTCACTCAACTTCAAAGCTCAATTACAAAGACGAGAAAAAATAATGGCACACTTTCAACGTATTTATCAACGTAGAACATAGCCCCTAGCTCACCTAACCGATCTTAACGACTGCGGTAAGGTCAGTCATTTCGGCCTTTACTTACAATCCGTCTCTACTTTGCCGAATGAGCCTTCGTTCGACAACACTTTTCGCATAGAAAGTTGCCAAACTGCAACCTTGTAACATACTGATAAGTCCAACATTCCCCCTATTATCGACTTCCGAGCCGGGTTGCACTGATTATACTACAATACACCTAAAGAAATTACAATGCAACACGCTAACATCTATCGCAGGATTCAAAACACGACTAACAAGCTACACAAACGGTGAGATATTCGGCGAAACAGAAGCCACCACAAACAAATTCCGTATTTCATACAGTCCTCTTGCCTACATCAAATGTTTAAAGTCCTACGGGAAGAAACCCAAACCCAAACTAGGAACCTAGGAGTCATCTCGAATACCTACTTTTGAGGATTCTAGAACCTCCCTGGTAAAATTCTAATGCCCGAAGGTAAAGCAACGACGACTACCACTAACGATCCTGGAAAATTCAACAGCAACTAGCACGCCAAAAATAAACTATGCTCCAGGAATGAAGAGGAATCGGACTCTTGAACTGTCTGCAGGAATAAACATCTAATGCACGTATCTAAATAAGTTATTAACAAATAAGCATACCAATTACCAAAGGTAAACGTTTCCTCTAACAAACAACATGAGTTGTCGCATTATTAACAGACGAACAAAATGTCAAGATTGCTATAATTACTACTGTTATGAAAAGAGCCCATTTGATCCATTTTCAGGAGAAATTATATTTGTTGGTTCAAGTGGGTCATGCGATCAGATTAACAATGTCGTAACGTTCCTTTTTGGTCGTTCGAAAGTTGGAGAAATTCCCTTAGGCTGCGTTCTGCATAACAGTCAAAGTGAAAATGGCCATAAGAATGTTTTCAAATCATTGCTTATACTCATCCGCTTTCTTTCTTGACAGATGATAGCAGGACGGAGAAAAACACTGTTATGCATATTCCATGTGAATCAGGCTGTGTGAAAGTGGTTACGGTCAAGTAATTAGAAAATCGACGAAGAACATATGTAGAAGTTGATGATGCTTAAATGTGTCATTTACGCTTCAATACTGCTATGAATCAACTGTAAGTAGGTACACCAACTAAGCAAATATGCAGATGTCCTCAGGTGAGTACATCAACTTGTTGTATCCATTATCCAGTTTTTAACTTCTTATTTCATTTCAAGGCACAGTGTCCTATTTTGGTTCAAATTGTAGGGTTTTATGTGGTAATTTTTCAAAAGTATCAAATATACCAATGTGCACATATTAAATGCACTACCACGATCTGGGACTGTCTTTGAATATACTTATGGACACCTCCACTATATTGTTAGTATTATGCCTCCTTATGATAAGATGAGCCCTGCTGTACACGCATCACTCCCCTTTGATTTTTCAAGGGTCTCCAATGTACACTGTGTCCCATTTTGGTTCAAATTGTAAGGTATCTCGTTTGAGATAGAAAGATGCGGTTTTCGCGACCCTGTTCTACTTTTTCGTAAAATGAAAGAAGCCATAAACAGAATTGTTATAGTCCTTTAGTATTTGAGATACAGGGAGAAATTCAAAATTTGCACATTTTAAGCACCCCTTGTAACTGCTTTGCTTTGTAATTTATCGAAATGGTGAAAAGTGGCATTTATACAGAATTTTCCGACAATTTAGTGGCGTGCATAGTTTTTCCCACAAAAAGTCTGTTTCTTCGCAATAAACCAAAGTTTTGTTTTTTTAAATGGAACACTGTATATTTTGTTATTGTTATTCATTTTTGAGGTTAATAATCCAAAGAAAGTGCCACACTATATATATTTTTTGAAAGCTGAGAGTAAGCTCTATTATATAATAAAAAAATATATTGGGTGTTCCATTTAAAAAAACAAAACTTTGGTTTACTGCGAAGAAACTGACTTTTTATGGGGAAACTATGCACGCCACTAAATTCTATGGAAAGTTCTGTATGTTACACTTGGATAGAGAAAGGGGGGTTTATTAATTAAGAGAAAAAATGTACTGTATATATTTCATGTACATTAATATGAATATTATGAAGAACAAGGTTGAAAGTGTGTGACTTACCCTTATTCCACGAGACTTCTTCTTCTTGTGAGCTCCCAGTGGTGTTGGTTAAGGAATCCGATCACACACGTTGCATATAGATAAAAAAGGTAATCTAATAACCTTACGAAAACTATTAACTTAAATGAGTATCAGCGTGAAAATTTAGTCAACATATAACAAATTTAGATTAATTAAGGCGGCGATGAATTATTAACGCGACTATATGGACGTTAACCCAAAAAACAAACGAACGGCTCAAAGCTCAGCGCTACCTCCGCGTCCGTTCCCCAAAGCAAAGCTCTTGGAACTTGCGCAGAAGGAATTAACATTTGCGGCAATATTTATAAATTTAAATATAAGTGGTAAATGTACAAAATAGGAAACTTATCGGATTCATAACATTCTCCCGGGCGAAAAATGCGAGTGAAAACCAAGCATTTTTTTTGAAACTTAAATAAATAGAAAAAAAAGAAAATAATAAACAAGTATGTATTCAAAGAATTTTAACCAAAACCCAAAAAAAATTTATTGAAAGAGCGTAAATATAAAAAATAAAAAAAAAGAAATTATTCGCGTAATGGTTGCGGGCACAGTTTGACAAGGGAGCGCTTTAATACTCCACTGGAAGTTTTAACACTTGATATGCGGGGTACATTATCCTTTCCAGGAAACACTTCTAAAATGCGGCCAAGTTGCCAATTTAAAGGAGGTAAAACGTCACTCTTAATCAAAACTAAGGTACCCGGTACCACTGGAGTATCGGAATTTGTCCATATGCTCCTTTCATGGAGCCTGTGCACACACTCCAAATTCCATCTACGCCAAAAGTCCTGGTGAAGTCTTTGGAGCAATTGCCAGCGTGTTAAGCGACTAACAGGTGTCTGTGAAAGGTCATCATCCGGTACGGTAGTCAGTGGTTCCATAGTAAGAAAATGACCGGGCGTTAATACATTAAAATCATTTGGATCTGAACTTAAAGGTCTTGAATTTAGTACGCTTTCTATTTGAACTAACAAGGTATACAGTTCTGCATAAGATAAAATCTGTTGACCAATAACGTGGATAATATGAGTTTTAATAGATTTTATTCCGGCCTCCCACAACTCGCCCCAGTGAGGTGCAGAAAGCGCATTAAATTGCCAGTCGATGGCTTCTACAATGGCGGCGTTTTGCATTAACTTTTGCAATTCATTTGAGGCACCGACAAAATTAGTGCCACAGTCGGAGAAAATGCGTGAGACTCTCCCCCGGCGCGCTACCAATCTTCGTAGTGCAGCCAAAAATGCGTCAGTCGTCAAATCTGACGCCAACTCAATATGCACAGCCTTAGTGGCATAGCAGACAAAAATGAAAATATAAGATTTTAGAGATTTTGAGCCACGATGACGACTCATAGTAATAAAGAGCGGACTGGCGTAATCTACACCGACATGAGAAAAAGGTTTAAGTTGCGAAATTGTATTAAGAGGTAAATTAACCATTGGCGGTTGATAAGGGGTAGGATGCATTCTCCAACATTTTAAGCATTTTGATAACACTGATCTAATGGGGCGTTTAGGAGATAATATCCAAAATTGTTGAGACAATAAAAATTGAGTTGTACGCAAACCTGCGTGTAAATATTTTTTGTGAAAATGATCAATAATTAACACAGCTAATCTACTATGTCGGGGCAAAAGAATCGGATGTTTTCTATCATAAGAAATTTGCGCATAAGTTAATTTGCCACCAACTCGTAGTATTCCTTCAGGATCCAAAAATGCGTTAAGCCTTTTAAAAGGTTTAGACAATTTTGGACCTCGTAACTCACTAGAAAGTTCTAAACCTTGTGTATGCTTTACTAACAGTAACAGAGATTTATGTAATTCTTTGCTTGTAGTCCATTCAGACATTTGGTTTTGGTTAGCGTTTTTTGTGTCAGGTATAAATCGTAAAATATAAGCTAGAATACTTAAAAGATCATCAAAAAAGTTATTGGTTGGATAATGATTGAAACTGACTATTGTTAGTTTGCGTTCTTCGCCTGATATATTAGGAGATTTCGGTTGAAGATTAAAAATAGGCCATTGCTCCTCTGGCGAACGCAAAAAAATTGGACCTTGGAGCCATAAAGAATGATTTATTATTTCAGAACGAGATAATCCACGTGAAGCAGGATCTGCGGCGTTTTGTTGAGAATCTATATAAAACCAAGAAGAAGGAGGAATAATTTCCTGTATTACTGAAACGCGGTTGGAAACAAAAGTTTTCTACCTATGCGGCGAAGATTTTACCCAAGCAAGGGCAATCTGACCAAGCAAATATGCGATTAAATACGAAAATAGATTTGTATGTGTTTAACACAAAGGATACGAGCTTAGACAACAAAACAGCACCGCAAAGTTCCAAGCGTGGAATTGTTATACGCTTTAAGGGAGAGACCTTTGATTTAGCGCAAACAAAAAACGTTGTCCGAATCCCCTTTAAATTACAAACACGAAAGAAAACCACACAATTGAAACCTTTTTCAGAAGCGTCGCAAAGGCGTGAAATTCAATAGAAGAATATTTGTCATATACAAGGCGTCGAGGTAAACGAATATTTGAAAGCAAAGGTAGCTCAGTTTTGTATTAATTCCATACTCTCAAAATATCCTCTGGAGGTAGGGCATCCCAATCCAAACCTAGCGTCCATAGTCGTTGGATCAGACGTTTGGTGAAAAATGTTATCGGTGCTAAAATACCCACCGGATCAAAAACTTTCGCGAGTTCTGATAAAATATGACGTTTGGTGCAAAGGCGCTCTATCGGTTTAGCTGTAAAAACTAAAGTATCTTGGAGCGGGTTCCAAAGTAAACCTAATACTTTAAGTGACTCAGGTTCAAGGTTTAGAGAAAGCGGATTCATACAAAGATGCGATTCTGGAAATACTGTAAGTAGGGATGGGTCATTGCAAGACCACTTATGCAATTCAAAACACCCCCTATTTTAGCGAAATTAATTCATCCCGAAGTAGAATAGCGTTTTCAATTGAAGAAGAACCTGTAACTATGTCATCAATATAAGTATTATTTTTTAAGGCGATTGCGGCAAGCGGAAAATTATTACCTTTATCTAAAACTAATTTTCACAAAAAGGTAACGAAACAACATAGCGACCGGACTTGTCCCAGTGACAAGTTTCTGAAAATATTTTTTCACACAAATTATCTGTTTGTGAGAGCGTGTAAATGTCTGGAACATTCTGAAGTTCCCAAAACTTTGTAAGCGCTAATCCCAATGGCGTTTCTAGGGTAGAACAGAAACATGTATTAATTTTTTACAAAGGACTTTGGTTTATTTTTCCCAGTAAAATATAACCAAAAATAGTTTGTAATGCGTCAGGTTCTCTTGGTTTACCAAGAAGCCTGCCCTCTAACAGAATTTTAGAAAAAATGTCAGCACCCAGCAAGACATCAACACTATTAGAATTATAAAAAAGTGGGTCCGCTAATTTTAAGTTGGATATATGTTGCTAATTAGAGGAATCAATATTTACAGAAGGTAACCTTTCACAAATTTTTGTTAAAATTAAAGCGTCTACAGTTATAACTGGATCGTTGCTATATATAGGTTTTAAATTAAATGTTACACCACCCAAGAGAGAAACAGTTTGCGATTGTCCTAAACCCTGTAGAGAAACCGGAGGATGATACTTTTTCAACCCTAATTGGTTAAAACATCTTTTTGATATAAGTGAAGTTTGTGAACCCGAATCTAAAACAGCTCTAAAATTTTGAAAAATGCCCTTATTGTCACAAATTGCTATCCATGCGGTAGATAACAAAACCGAGGATTGTTTTCTATCGGTAAAACCTGTCAAAGTGAGAGATTGCGAAGTACTCGCCCCATGATTATTAGTAGTTGCTTGCGTAATTAATTGCGTTTCAGTAAAACTTGGGCGCGGAGGCGGGGTTTGTACAGTACTCACTAAGGGAGTAGAGGGTTCTTTGTTAAAATGAAGAAGTGTATGTTGGCGCAGATTACATTTTTGCAATTTTTAAATTGTGAATTTCAGATTAACAATTGAAACAAATATGTTGACCTTTGCAATACTTATATCGATCAGAAGGGTTTTTATTTAGAAATATAGGACAATTATATAATAAATGAGATTGTTCACATAAACTACAATTTAAATTATTAGTATTAGTAAAAAATGATTGCTTTGAATTATTGCGGCTAGTAAACGAAGAATCTTTCGTTACGTTTACTGACCTTTTAATTTTTTCTGAAGCAATCGAAACAATGTCTAGTGCTAGAGAATGTTTATTTAAAAATTCAAAAAGTTCTATATATGTAAGAACTTCAGTAGAGTTGTGCGTTAATTTAAAAGCATCAATTTTCTTAACAACATGTTAAGTGTAAAATAAAGGTCCACTCTTCGGTGGGAAATTCTAGATTTTTTAATGCCGACAAGTTTTCGGAAAATATATCTAAGAGTTTTCTTAAATTTTGCGCGTTTAAATGATCAATTTTAGGAGCAGCTTCAATAGCGGACCAATAAGAATTTGCTAATAAACGAATAATAGTATATCTTTTAACTAGACTCTCATGGGCCGTGTTATAATTAGATCATATCATTGGTAAACATTGAATCAGAGCAAGGGGTTGTCCTTTTAAGGATGACATTAAATAATTAAATGTCTCAATATCTTTTAACTAATCATCGTTATGGACCAAAGCGTCAAACATATCTTTAAAGGTTGGAAAACTTTTATAGTCTTCATAAAATTTTATTAATTCTGTTTTTGGTAAATTCACGTTACAAGAAATATTTTGAGAGTTATTATTATAATCTCGTTTGGATTTATCTCCGATTCAAATAAATCAGTAAAAATAGCCTTGGCTGAAAAATACGCGTTCATAAATGCTTCTTTAATTTTATCTTCAGCATTAAAGTCACCTTCAGTATCTGCGGCCACTAATGTCATAATATTATTATGATGTTTAGAAAATTCTTCGCGTATTGTTTTTGCCTCTGCAAAACGAATTTTAAACAACGTTCTTTTTGTGGTGTCTTGTCGCGCCTGTATACCCAGTTCAACTTTGGCGGTAAGCGTTGTATTTTCGAATTTTGTCAGACATTTTTTATTAATATATCAAAGTACATAGTAAATAAGAAAAATGAATAAGTGCGTTTAATTGTAAACGAACTAGATCACGAGAGCGATGCGAATACCTAAATAGAAATTCAGTCCGAAATCCAAACACAGACTGACCACCGGGCGCTATGATAAGCGTGATGACCCCTAACACCCACCTGTGCAGCGTACGCACGTCCTTATCAAAATTCGTTTGAACAAACATAAAGATGGCCAAAATAAATTTCAATAAAATATTACATTTATAAAAATGGCGTTTTTCATTTTAAAAACACTTCAAAACCTCTAAATAGCTGCAAAATATACTAAAATGCTTGGTTTTTTCACAACCATACGCGTAAAAATAATGCTGTATGCGATATTTAAATATATATATTACAATTTAAATATTTAAAGAAGGAGAATATCCGGCACGTCGAAGGACCAAATGTTACGCTTGGATAGAGAAAAGGGGGTTTATTAATTAAGAGAAAAAATGGACTGTATATATTTCATATACATTAATATGAATATTATGAAGAACAAGGTTGAAAGTGTGTGACTTACCCTTATTCCATGAGGCTTCTTCTTCTTGGGCTCTCCCAGTGGTGTGGTTAAGTAATCCGGTCACACACGTTGCATATAGATTAAAAAAGGTAATCTAATAACCTTACGATAACTATTAACTTAGATGAGTATCAGCGTGAAAATTTTGTCAATAAATAACAAATTTAGATTAATTAAGGCGGCGATGAATTATTAACGCGACTATATGGACGTTAATCCAAAAAACAAACGAACGGCTCGAAGCCAGCGCTACCTCCGTGCCAGTTCCCTAAACCAAAGCACTTAGAACTTGCGCAGAAGGAATTAACATTTGCGGCAATACTTATAAATTTAAATATAGTGGTAAATGTACAAAATAAAAAACTTATCGGATTCATAACACTGTATAAAACCCACTTTTCACCATTTCAATAAATTATAAGGCAAAGCAGTTGCGAGGGGTGCTTAAAATGTGCAAATTTTGAATTTCGCCCTATACCTCCAATACTAATAGGACTATGACAATTCTGTTTGTGGCATCTTCGTTTCACGAAAAAGTAGAACAGGATCGTAAAAACCGCATCTTTTTATCTTTGCTCGCAATTTCAACCAAAATGGGACACAGTGTACATGGGAGACCCTTGGAAAAAGCAAAAGGGAGTGATGCTTGTACAGCAGAGCTCATCTCATCATAAGGAGGCATAATACTAACAATATAGTGGAGGTGTCCATGAGTATATTCAAAAACAGTCCTAGATCGTGGTAGAGCATTTAATATGTGCACGTTTATATACAGGGTGTGGCGCGAAGAGTTTTGATTAAAAGTAATGGCGGATACAGTTATGTTAAAAATCTGAAATTACGAAGCTGTAGGTTTTGGATGATGCTGAGATCAAATATAATATTGTCTTGAATGGGGTCCTTCCGGTTATACCGGAAGTAGACGTCAACTTTGTTATTTTAAATGGAACTTAATATTTTTTATTTTATTTTCGAATTCTACATGAAATTCAAAATAAAATTTGTGTAAAATGTGCTATACCAAAATTGAAGTATTTTCGAGATATTTCGATTTCTTTTTTAAATTTTGAAATATTCCTAATCCACATTGAATAACGATATCTCCATTAATAACGACGCTAGTGAAATTGTAACCAATAAACAACAAGCGCTTGTCCGTTAACTCCATATATCCATCTCATTGATATTTCATACAGGGTCTTTTAAACTTAACCGCCAACATGCACAATTTAAATCATTTATAAGTTGCTTACTTTAAATAGAACACCCTGTATTTTATTACATTTTCCGCTGTATTTTTATAAGCCAATTCGTTTGGTATCAGTATTCCTTATACCTAAATCCAACCACTTTTGAGATATTTCATTATCTTAATAAAAACATAACAACACTTAATTATTTCAACATTGGTAAAGGGTAGGCCATGATTTCCATTATTTAAGGTGATATTTTGTTATTTATTCATAAGTTATTAATTCTGAAAAGTAACCAATAGCCTAGGTATTTTGTATTAATTTAATTAGGTAACTTACAAACAAAAATAACTAACTTACTTTTAATTCTCTAACACCTGACCATATTTCCTGAATTACGATTACTTATTAATCAAAAGGATTCATAAATGTTTAGAAGTAGATGGTGCTAATTTTGAACACTTATTATAAAACTTTATTTGTTTAATATTATATTTAGTTATTTTTGTTTGTAAGTAATCTAATTAAATTAATACAAAATACCTAGTCAACGTTTTTAATGATATCCACAATTAATAATCCTTTCAAGCTATTGGTTACTTTTCAGAATTAAAGACCTATGAAAAATAACAAAATATCACCTTAAATAATGGAAATCATCGCCTACCCTTTACCAATGTTGAAATAATTAAGTGTTGTTATGTTTTAACTAAAATAATAAAATATCTCAAAAGTGGTTGGATTTAGGTTTACGGAATAATGATACCAAACGAATTGGCTTATAAAAATACAGCAGTGTTCTATTTAAAGTAAGCAACTTATAAATGATTTAAATTGTGCATGTTGGCGGCTAAGTTTAAAAGACCCTGTATGAAATATCAATGAGATGGATATATGGAGTTAACGGGCAAGCGCTTGTTGTTTATTGGTTACAATTTCACGTCAAAGTGGACTTGGATTTTTTCAAAATTTAAAAAAAATCGAAATATCTCGAAAATACTTCATTTTGGTATAGGACATTGTACACAAATTTTATCTAGAATTTTATGTAGAATTCTAAAATAAAATCAAAATGTTAGGTTCCATTTAAAATAACAAAGTTGACGTCTACCTCCGGTATAACCGGAAGTGCCACATGCAGGACAATATTATATTTGAACTCAGCGTCATCCAAAACCTACAGCTTCATAATTTCAGATTTTTAACATAACTGTATCTGCCATTACTTCAAATCAAAACTCTTCGCGCCACACCCTGTATTTTATGGCTAATACTTTTAAAAAGTACCACATAAAACGCTTGCTTAATTTTGCAAACACCCGTCTCACGAAAAACAATGTTGCGTATGCCATTTTTTTCACGAAATCGCAAGAGTTGAGAACTATAAAAGAATCAGAAAATATATACCGTGTGTCTTCGTCAAAAAATTACGAAATTGCATACATTATTCATCTGTATTCAGACATATGCAAATGCATAGTAGGTGAAGAGGGGAAATTGTGTAAACACCTAGGCGCAGTTGAAAACACTTGCTCCTTATTTATCGAAAGCAGACAAGATTAGACTTACAAAAACAGCATTAAGTGAAGCAACAGAAAATAACATAATTTTTTTGCCCCGATGCAAGTAGGATCAAACATGAACACTGAAACCAGTTTGGCCGTCAATTCGAGTGAAAATATAATCGATACTTATACTATTAACGCAAGATTAAATAAGTTGTACCGCAATACTGCCTCTGCTAAAGAAAACGAACCTACAAATGAAAAATATCACATTCAGCTCCGATTTAGGGACACTGCTCACAGAAATAGGGAGTAGAGAAATGAAGAGGTTTATAGCTGTATAAACTTTTTACTTCACTGTTTTCTATGCTTCTTATTCTTGCATTTCGTGTTCCAAGTATTTTAAGGTGATAGCCTATACAATGATTCTACTTTTGAATTTGTTGTCACATTCCTTCAAAGTAGAAGATTCTCAGATAGAAATATGCATGTATAAAAATTCATCAAGGAATATATAAATGAACGAATAAATGAAAAATATCTTGGTTTATTGGTACAACTTTCATCCATACTATTTCATAGCGCCAACATCAAGCCTTGCGGACCTTACGGAGGTTCAGATCGCGGCGATGAATTGGTGCAGAGACGGAATGAATTAGGTTCGGCGAGTTCAGATCGGCAACGCGCTGAATTTGTTGCGGAATGGTAAAAATGCCGCCGATAGTGTTTGTCTACTGGTTATCACCAACATCATCTAAAACCGCTTCATCTTGTTTTTTGATTTGAGACTATAATTATCATCTCCATTTCCACTAATAAAAAAAAAACTATGCCACCTAGTCCTTCATTATGAAGTTTCGGCGTTTTGGTAATTCGGCGCTTTGGTCATTCATCGTTTTAGTCATTGTTGGCGTAATGGACCAACACTAAAGTTCGGTTGAATGGACGCAGTTCGCGAAATGGTCCTTGGCGTTTTGGTTATGTTCGACGTTTTGAACCATTAAAATATATATTTGGGGTTTTGGGAATTCGGTGGAATGTCCAGGACCCAATGTAAACATAAATGCTAAGTAGCTACTACAACGGAACGAAATAATAGCTATTTGTATTGCTAGGGAGGAAAGTGGTGGTTTTACTCCAGACTGCAGAGTTTGCTGCCCTAGTCGTAGACGAGGGCAGCAACTACGGAATCGAGGAAAAGACACTTTACTCCAGTGTAATACATATGATTTTTCCAACACCTTCATGAAAACTGTAAATAATAAATAAAAATGTGAATTTGGAAATTTAGCGCAGATTCTAGTAGTTACGTATTATCGTTACCAATGAGTCAGAACAACAAACATTCGAAAATTTATAAATTTTTTATTGATCCACAATTTGGTCTTGAAGAAACGTTGCGTTCTCAAGAAAAAAACCAATTCCTGAAGACATCATGGAAGAGGCGAAAATATTAAATTTAAGTTTATTACCAGAAAAATCACAACTACGGTATGAACAGGAATACGATCTCTTGTTATGTTGGATGAGGGAAAGAAAAGTTAAGAGGATAAGTGAAGAGGTAATTTTAGCCTTTTTTCTACAACTGTCAAAAAATTTACGATCTTCAACACTATGGTCAAAATGGTCCATGATTCGATCAACTGTTTTAATAAAAGAAGATTTGGATATAAAATTTCCTAAATTAGTGGCAGTTTTGAAAACAAAATGGAGCTGGATATTAGCTGAAGAAAGCTGCTACTTTTACCAGAGAGAAAATTAATAAATTTATCATCGAAGCACCGGATGAACAGTATTTAATTCCTAAAGTACTTCTCTATTTAGTATTAATATTTTTCACTATTAATTCGTTGTTATCGTTTAGGTTGCTTTAATTATTGCTATCTGTGGTGCTTGCTGGTATGATGAATTGTGTCAAATGGCTGTTAAAGGTGTTCAAGACAAGGGAGATATTATAGGAATAACCCTTCCAGATACAAAAGCCAAAAGAGTATTTATAATCACAAATAGTACTATTAAAGGCATTAACGTTCTTGAATTGATTAGAAGATATGCCTCTCTGAGACCGACTAAAACGGACCATTCACGTTTTTTTTATTTATTATGGTAAATCAAAATGTTGAGTGCAAGTGGTGGGAAAGAACACCGTGTCAAAAATACCCCACAAAATTGCAAAATACTACCGGAACTTTATACAGGACACAGTTTAAGAAGGACTTCTGCATCACTATTAGTTGAAGTTGGTGGAGACATACTCACAGTGAAAAAACATGAGGGCTGGCGATCGACAACGCTTGCAGAAGGTTATTTAGACCAATCTATTTCAAAGAAATGCCAAGTTGCTAATCAAATTATTAATGGACCAACTTCTTCATCAACTATTATATCAGATATTTCTTCAGAAACTTCTTCAGCGACACATGTCTCTTCCAACATTTCCTTCGGTTACAATACGAAGAATATCCCTGCTAATTTTATGAATCCAATTAGTTTTAATAATCTTACAAATTGCACATTTAATTTTTTCAATGAAAAATCTTAATTTAGTGTATTTAAAATGTTAAATAGAAATTAATGTAAATTTAACACATGTATGAGTTTTTTTCAGGGGGTTTTCCTCATACACATGTAGCGGCATGGTCACTGCGTACATGTACACCATGTGCTACTTAGGAGAATGCTGGGGTGGTATTTTTCCCCTCAGAACCCTAACTCCGTTATTTCCGATCCTATCCTACCACACCCATCCTTAATCCCTCCATGCATATATACATAATGTATGTATGTATGCTGGGAATCCATGATTGTGGCTGAAGGAGCTCGCAAAGCTCGAGCAGCCCGCCCTCCTCCTTGGGGAGGGAATGAAATACGTGGCCCTTTCCCTCTCCTTGAGAGGGAAATTAATTTTTTTAGCGGGAGCCAAAATATTTTGTCTCTCTAGGAAGGAAAAGTGGCACTTTAGTCACGAAAATTAGGGAAGAAAATTGAATTTTCGATAAAGGTGTTGGAAAAACAATATTTACGTCATATTTATTTGTATTATTTTACTGTAATGAAACCATTTTGCAGTAATATTTTAACAAATGTCACAATTCCACAAGTTAATTATACAATTTGTTAATCTTTTCGTTAAAGATTAAAGAAAATAACGTATTACCAAATTACTATGTGATTTATAACACGCCACGCTTTTACATTTAATTAATTATTAAAATTTATAGGCACTAATTAGTAAGCAAGTACACAAAAATGAACAGTAACGTGGAAAAATATTTAGAATAATTTCCTTATTTTTTTTTTGTTTTTGTTAAATGGATTAGCGTAAGAATTACAAACATTTTAACCAGATTTATCCAGTTTAATAGTATCTTAATTACCTATTGCGTATTTTACCTATTAATTAATACATTAATTAAAAAATATATTTTGTTTACGTTTATTAAATATGGTTATAACGCAATTCTACAAGTCAATGAACAGACTTTCAACATATCCCCAACAAATACCAAGAATTGACACATTGTTTTTGATATAATATTGTAAGAGTGAAAAGGCACACATTTTATTGATTCTCTATTATAATAAAAAAAAATCTCCTCTTTATTACACCTGCAGAATTTCTATAAAAGACACACCTCAAATGAAATCAGGCGAGCGTGTGCGTACTGCGTATGTATGTGTGTCTCTGACGTACTAAAGACGTCATATTATGCAAATTTTATAATCCTTACTTAACTAGTAACTTCTTTTTTTTATTTTAGCAAGTGATAATACTTTAAAGTTGTTTGTATTATAATGATTATACTGGCATACAATTATTTATTTAACTAATAATACAGTTACTGATATCATAAGTAAGTATTTAACCTAAATAGGTTTCATTATAAATACGAGATTAAACATCGCATACATGTATTATAAATTATCAAAAATATATGGAAAGATTCCATTGTGTAACTTTATAAAATATTAATATATTGTAAAACCAAAAATCGAATCGTAGAATGCCCGCCGAAGGGGTGGTGAGAGACCAAAAAGTAAATGGGATTATTTCTTATTGAAAAATACTATAATTGACCAAATTAATCTAATTGTTTAAAAATAGTAAAAATGTCCAGTGCCAAGAGTAAAAGAAAATAAATTTTGTTAGAAAATAATAATGTACAAAAAGCAATTAATTTTACGTAATTTGAATGGGGTGGTCGGAGTATTTCTAAAATTTTTGGGATAAATTTTTTTTAACTCAATGGGTCTACTTGGTCAGAAATAAATAAAAAAGATGAGAGTTGGCTTATAAATGGATGGTCGGGCATCCCCAAAATTAGTGGATTGATTTCTTGTCACGATTAATAATTCTAATGAAATTTTAACTTTAAGTTCGGAAAAAAACGCAAATAACCTAAACCAAATACGGTGCGAAACTTTGGAGTAGGACCTGATGTAAGTTTGGCAATTAAAAATAAAATAGATACTATGGTTGTTTTGAAACATGGTTCCTTTATAAGGTGGTTGGAGCATTTCCAATTGTTCACTTTCTTAAGAAATGATGGAAGGCCCGCTGAAATTGGTAGGATCTTTCTTGTCACATAATATTAATTATTGCCAAATTTTTGCTCAATTAGTTTATTTGTTTAAAAATACACTTAAAAAAAAACGAAACAATCAGGTGGAAGGCATGTATACCCCACGCCGCCCGGTGCAATACTACCACCTTTACCATGGGCTCCTTAATATTGGTGCTCCAAGTTTCTGAGCTCGGTAAGTGCTGCCGGTCACTTTCTCCTTTATTCCTTATGTACTCGTCAACACGCACTTGCCAAGCATGGCGTTTTAGCGGATAAACCCTTAAAATGACAAGTTCTAAAACAGATGCCATAACCCAGGTGAGTAGGGCGAGACGACCACACTCTCACATCGATTCGTCGATCTGTCCCAAGTATTCTGGGGGAGGGGGGCAAAAACTCGTCAATGCCAAACTCAAGATAAAAAAGAGTAAGATCTGCCAGGAATAAAATTCTGCCCCATTCGGATGCCCGGAAGGGCAGGACTCAAGCGACGTCGGTCATCGAAAGTACCAACATCCGTATTCATTACTGCAACCTACATGGTATCAGGTCGAATCTTAATGCTGTTCACCAACACCTTGAACAAGCGCAACCGGACATTCTGTTTCTATCAGAAACACAAGTCTCCCCTGGAAGCACTGATTCACCTGACCTACAATTTCCCAGATACAACCTCCACTTTAACTTTCACCTTAAAGGCGGAGTATATGCGTATACCAAGGACACCGTAGGTTGTAAGAGGATGTCTACTTTGGAAAGCAACAAATTTAACGCCATTTGGTTCAAACATTCCGGGCCCCAATTTGTGAAATTCTACTGGTGTTTGTATAGGTCTCCCAATGATAATAACTTCCAAGATCTTTTTGATTACATTTGTCTGAAAATAGACTACCTCTTATCGCAGTTTCCATCTTGCGATATTTCAATTTTGGGAGATTTTAGTGTCCACAATTCCAATTGGCTTCATTTTCATCTACTACTAATCCCGCAGTTCATAGTGGAGAAGTATTTTCTGCATCCTGTGTTCTCACACAAATCATTTCCGAAACAACCAGAATCCCAGTCAACCCTAACCATACTCCACATCTCCTGGACCTATTCCTTATAACTAACCCACTTGTCTATAAAACAAGAGTCCTTTTCCCACTTGGTCAATCAGACCACTGCCTAATCGAGACAACTTCCTCTGTACCCAATCCCACTTTGACTCGAAAACCAGATAGAACTATGTGGTGTTTTAAATCAGCTAACTGGAGCGAACTGCGAGAGTTTTTTGCAACCCTCTCCTGGCGCTAGCATTGCTTTAAATAGTCCTCCTCTTCAAAATTTGCTGTTTCAACTGAAGTTGTCCTGATGGGTATAAATGTTTACCATTTGTTTGAGTTTAGTTTTAATATTGCGTTTTTTTTATTTTAATTTTTCTTAAATTTCCACCGTTACCCCTGTGCATTTCTTTAGTGACAGTTTCTAAGACTAGAAGAGTGTTGATATGGAAGAAATATCTGGTACACCTCAGTTTTTTATAGTTTGTTAGTTTTAATTTTTTGTTACGTTATCCCAAAGTATGCCATAATAAAGTGACTTTTTTTTTCTCAAAAACGAAGCAAAATACGAAAAAAATTAACGAGATATTTTTAGTTGCTTAATGCGGAAAAAATATTAAAGTTTTGAAAAATCAGTGGCGCACATCTTTTGTCAAAAGTATTGGTTAAGGTGCTCCCTGGTACGCTATTCCACTTAATAATTTTAATCTAGTTAATGTTAAGTTAACCTTATATCTTGAAAACAACGCATTACCGGACCAATGTGTATACAGACGTCTTAAAATCACTCAAAAAATCATCCCTTGAAGTTTGTCCACGTACTTGAATAACACATTGAATGTAATACAGACAGTAGTTTGTTATTTTTAAATTATTTTCTTGAATAAATAAGAAACAAAACCGTACGTTGAACAACATATAAATGGAAATGTAAACAAATTATAAATAACCGTGTTTCAAGTGACTAACGTCTCATAATAACGGGGAACGCGTCTTGGAAACGTAATGTATTTTGGGGTTTTATATTGTGTAATCTTTTCTAATGAAATATGATACAGACATAAGAAGGTCATTAGATTGCATTTAATGGTAATTTTTGCACTCTCCATGGCCTGAATGTTTAGCGTCCCCTAATTTAGCCCATGAATTGATACGGTCCTAAGAGCAAGAACATTAACGTGATATTTTTCACGCATCAATTACAATCAATTGATGAAACATCAAGAAGGGAACAGATCACTATGGATTAATTGAATTATTTACAAATTGGAGTAATTATAATTAACTTTGACCCGAATCAATTATTTCATCACATATTAAATTAAAAAAAAGCTTATCTTATGTGTTATATTTGTCAGCAACCAAATAAAACAAAGACGTTATCAAAACGAGGTTAAGTAATAAATGATAATTTACATGATATTGTTATAATTTAAATATTTTGGTAGTTTTTGGAATAATCTAAAAATATTCCGTATCATGTGAATAGCAAAATGTAAATTAACGTTAACAGTGACACTGACAAATTTAAAGTGTTTTATGGGTACTTTAAAGTAAATGCTTGTAAGGTAAATATGTACCAAATTGACGTAAATTGTTGTAATTTTTAGGCACGTGATGATTTAAAACGGTAAAATTTATTTATAATTATTCTAATTGAGAAAGTCAATGTATCCAATTATAGCATCTAATTAACCTCCTTCGTGTAAACAGTGGGTATCGTTGTTTTAAGAAAATTTTAACAAATACGGTTTTATTAAATTAAACATTTATTCAAAAATTGCACTTCTTAATTTTTTAACTAATTAACACAATACTAGCTTCCCCCCATAATAAAAACGTCTAGAAAATTATACCACTTCACCCATTCTACATTTTTCAAAAAAAATTGTTATAAGTGTAAATAACAAAACGAACCGTTAAAAGGTCAAACTTTATACCATATAGTACATATTTGAAGGGCCACTTGGTGTCCATTTCCAGGAAATAGTAATGGATAAGTAGCTCAGGTAGCCCTTCCGAATGGTTTATGGGCTATCTTAGTAGTTGTTTACCCGCGAAATGTTTAAGAGTGCTTTAAAAAGAAAAACCAGTTTGTTAAGATTACTGAACCTATGTTGATGTATACATAATTGCTAAGTTTGCAGTAATTTAATGTACCTACCACTAATTTTGTTAAGTGTCAGAAAATAACTGGTGTTACGTAAGTTTTTTTTTCTTCTATCTATTGAATTATATGTTTAATTAAATATTACAAATTAATTGATAAATTTAAAATAGCATCAATATCAACGTTAAGATCGCCAGTTGTTATTATACTCTTATTGATGGTGATTTTAATTTTGACCATTATAGCTATATTATGATGAAATTATATTACTTAAAAAATGGTCATGTGTATTAGTTTATACTAATACTATCAATTATTATCGTCTCACAAACTTGTTCTTTAGGCGTATTTCCATGAATGGAATTTTTAGAATGAGTTTAGAAAGTATTCACAGATTTGTTGTGAATGATTGTCTATCTGTTAAGTAAACTTTATGAAACAACTAAAATACTCTTATAAAAATATAAATAAAGTAAATTTAAAATCCAATTTAGTATAGAATTTACAAAATCTTTAGAGTGCATAATTTATATTTACCATAATTAATTGACAAGGTACAGTTATTCACCCTAGCTTAACCTAGGCGTGTGTATAAAATACTGTATATGAATCATTCTATCAGTAATAATACAAAATTTATATTTGAGAGCAAGGACATGGTATCACTTGAATTGACACCAATTAATTAATTTTTACTCTTATTTTTCACTTATATGTTGCTACATCAACACATTTAGATTAGTGGTACCTACCATATGAAGGAAAATCATTGTCGAGAATTACTTTTAAATTCTTTTCTAAGAGCTCTCTAACTGAATGTCAAAATAAGTTACAACTCGGTATAAATATATGTTATAGCTCGGTATGAATTAGTAGTGTTATACGCAAATTCGATTGAACACTGTATAGAATAAATCCTTAACTGACATATCACTCTTGAAATATTTTGATAAAAATGTGACTGTTATTTATACTGATGTAATAAAAATAAGTAATGGCCCTTGTGATTCAGGTGGCTGTTGTCGTTATAACAGGGAATGATCGTTGAAATCAAAGTGGGTGTTGTGAGCATAAACGGAGGAGTGATCATTATAATCGACAAGCAATCCTGACCACAAAAGCAAGTAACGGTTCTTTCAAAGTAGCCGCTGTTACTAGTAGAAGTGGACGTTGTTATCAGGATGGGCCTTTGTGATCGGTGTCATTCGTGGAAGAGCGCAGGAAGCGTTGATCGCCGTCGTAATCCTAGGGTCGTTCTAATTGTGAAGGCTGTTGGGTGTTGTGACCATTGTGATCACGATCACAACGTCCAAAATACGAGATGGTCGTACTCGTTGACCGTTGTGATCAGGTCCCTTAAGGCTTAATTGCACGGGGCGAGTTTATTAGCTACTAGCCGACTAGTTAGTAGGCGAGTGCGCTGGTTCACGGTGACATTAAAAGCTTCCCACACGCTCACTAGCCAACTAACTGGCGAGTAGAAACCACGTGTGTTGTTTTGATTGCAAATTTGTCAGTTTCAGTTTGTTTTGTATAATGAAGTGGAACGCGAATAATATTGTTGTGTTTCTTGAAATATACCTCCAATACCCTTTGTTGTGGAACATCATGGATAAAGACTATAGCAACAAAACATTGAAGGAGGACAATTTGAAACGTCTAATGTGTGAACTGGATGAACATCAGTTATTAGCCGGAATGGATGTAGCATCTTCATTCTTCAGCTCTTTCAGTAAAGTGTTTGATGCACCATAACTTAAGCGTCTTCCTATCCACGGTTTCACTCACACTTTTCTTCGACGAAGTTTCTTTTCCCATTTTCTGTTCGTATTAACTCGTTTTTAATAACTTTACATAAAACTAGAACTCAGGCTTTAACCAATTCCTTTGACATTTCTGCTACCACTGACTTGCCACTTTTTCACTAGCAACAGTGATGGCACGCAGCTAATTTACTTCCTAGCTCGCTCAAATGCCGGCGAGTAGCGAGTAAAGTACACCGGCTTTCAACTCCACTCGCAGCTTTTTTACAATCTGCAAGCCTTGCTAGTGATTAGATGACACGGAGCTAGTTTACGATCAGCGAGTAAGTTCGCCGCTAGTAGCTAGTAAAATCGCCCCGTGTAATTGAGCCTTTAGGATAAAGGTTAGCTATTTTGGGACTATATAAAGTAAAATTATTACTTCTACTTTAATGCCTCAACTTTCTTTGATTAAACACAACTAATCTTTTTTTTATAAATTTTTTTCGGATTTTGAACATTCTAAATATTGAGTAAAACTATTTGTTTACTGTCCATATCGTTAAGAAATATAAATATAAATATAGAAAAGGTTTCAGTAATAAAATTCAAAATCAATAAACACTGATTACTGAAAAAAATTAACGTTTATGAATCATTATAAATTAAACAAAGTATTATAATTCTGTTTGTTTGGTGTGGAACAACACACTTCCAAAACAAGAAGTGGAAATTAGAGAAAATTACATAATTTTAAAAATAATATTTTTTTTAGGATAATTTCGCAACCTCTTTTGTTATGCATTCATAAAGAAAAGCAGCCCGCCTCTATAGAAATATCGATAACACAGTACCAGTATCTTCAATCTTACTTAATTAGCTTTAGGCTTATATGGTTTTGTATCAAGAAACTTTATAAAAAAAATTTAAACAATATGTTTACACCTTTTCCTATAAAGTTGATCACTATTCTGAAATTGGAACAATTTGAGCAAAGACTTAGATTCCACTTTAGGGATTTCCCTCCAAATTACGCATTGTATCAAAATATTACATAGAACATAATAAATAGATATGTTTAAGGTCTATATGTAGGTATTTTTATACATTTGAAATATGCAGCTGTTTTAGAACTATTTGATAAAAACCGAACACTACTAATAAACCCCCTCATGAAATGAAGCTTAAATATTAATTTTAAGTACGTGCGTACTTATTATGATTCTGGAGCTATCGTGAATATTACACACACACACACACACACACACACACACACACACACGCACACACAGCACACGCACACGCACGTGCGCACGCACACGCACGTCCGCACGTACACGCACACGCACACGTACACGCACACGTACACGCACACTCACACGCACACGCGCACACACGCACACGCGCACACACGCACACGTACACGCACACGCACACACCCTACCTACTCAGATAGACATCTTACTTTTTCAAATCTTGCTCATGTAATTTTTTACACTTCTTTGATACTACACTTAGAACCAAATTAAAAAAAGATAATGATATGCTAATATATTTATTTGTTGTATGTACAAATGTAATCAGTGTATTATTTAGATATATGATTTTCTCTAGGAATAAAACATTTTGATTTAGTACAAGTGCAAAAGGTCCTTTCCACTTCTGTATCATTACACCTGCGAGGACGTGGTGCAAGCAATTGAGCGTACGTGCAGAGTGGTGCCCATCGGAGGTGCTCCTGTAGCAGAGTGTCAGATGACCGCTATTGGTTCATTCGAACTCCACACGTGAAGCATTCAACCGTATCGTCTGAAGATATGGAAATGAACCCGGCTGCTGCAAACGATGTAGGTGAGTGAATTCCAGACCATGTTCGATACGCAAGGATAATAAAAGGTTGGTGACACGTCTCACATCTTCTCATCGTAGAATACAGTAAGATACTAAGAGGAAATAATTTATTATATACATTATAAAAAAACTAATTATCCAAATAATACACTTCTCCGCAGAGTATGCATGAATCATTTTCATATACCTCGTGCAGCATTGTTAGGGGCGCTCTACACGATGAGCACCAGTATTCTTGGTGTGACATGTGGTAAATTGCGACCCATCTACCCATATGTGTATGATGGTCAATAACTCGGTATTCACTTGGTTGCAATGCTTTGTATCAGTTATAGCATAAATGCATATGGCCAGCAAGATGATAACGAGTATGAAGAGTAAATGTGTGTGAATAATATCCCAAATTACCCATGAAGGCATGATGGTGGAAGCAGCCAATTCTTTTATCTAGGTTGGCAAACCATTCAGTATTCCATTACACATCTTCATATGTATTCTTTAATGCTTCTAATGTTGTAGAAGGCAGTAACCGTTTTTTTTCAAATTGCACCCAGTTGGGAATTAGTTCACATGCTCGCCGCACACTTAGATTAAAAAGTGATAATGGTTGGTAGCACTCCCTATCATCCCAATTGCTCTGTACTGGGCTAGCAGACATACTGACACTGGTGGAAATAACACGATACTATATGTGTAGTTATCCCTACTTTTAAAGAAAGGAAAGACGTTCTGAAAACATATGTATAGTTAACCTTGATTGATATCGGCGTTGTGTAACCTTGGAAAAGTGGTAAACGTGAGAGGTGGAGGACATTGTAAGTGTGGGAACCTTGAGGTTGTGACTACCTTGAGGGCTGGTGAACCTTGAAAATGATAACCTTAGAATTGTGGTAAACGTGAGAATGCAGGACATTGTAATGGAGTGAACCAGGATAATGGAGGACCTTGAAAATGTGGGAGAACGAAAAGGTGAAGGAGACATCCTTGAAGTGATTGGTGAGATCCCTCCAACCTTGCAGAAACGCCGTGAATAATGGCCTTGAAACGGTAAGATTACTGAAATAACGTGCAAGGTGAAGTAGGTAACCTTGACGGTAGAAATAGTGAGGAAAGTAGGATATAAATGCAGAGGGAGTACATGTGAAACCAGTATTGTATGTAATGGAGAACATATTCGTCAAGCGGTAGAAAAGGCAAAGATTGTGAGTGTTATGAATTCAAGTGGATGTCGTGATATTTTAATTAACAATGTGCAGTATTTTTTAAATAAAAGTAAATCGAAGTATGTTAGTGTCGTTCTGTCACCCCAATTCAATTTTGAACCAGTCGTGAAACTTGGTGGATCTAACAGTAATGGAGTGGTGTTTGATAAGCAAGAATGGCACATTCTTATGGACAATCAAGGGATAATTACAAATTATTTCTACTCACTTGAAGGGGCATGGCTACCCACTAAGACGGGTTCGAAAACAATATCGTATGAAACTATTAACAAGACGAAAATTATACGCATCTCTGATTGTGAAGAATCAAAAATCTGTTTAGGATGGGAGTCTATAGAACAGTTATGGAGACTTCTTAAGATAGTCAGTTACCGATTGCATTTAGTACCTACTATGGAATTTCCAGTATTTTATAATAAAATAATACATGCGGCAGTTGAAATGCCTGATGTTGACATACACAGGTTAATAGTTCCATTACAAGATATATTTGATCTCAATGTAGCAATTGTAGAATTTGCCAAGGAGAAAATTGATATTGACGTAGAAGTTTCGAAAGCCGTTAAGCAATAAGTGGTGGTAACGACCTAAGCGAGAATAGGGATAATAATAAAGTTTAGTCAATACGTGAATGTGTTATAGTGCAGAGTCGTGGTCTAAGGCTGTGGATTGTGCTAGTGCAGTGCAAAGACTAATATACAAATTTCAATCATTAGATTTTGATGCTGAACATGAAAAAGTGTATGGACGGGATACGTTTAGTGATGACTACGAGGGTTACTATTTATGTATTGAGAATAGAAAGAATAAACAAATGAATTTGATGAAAAATATTTTTATTGCTTTTCAAAATAATCGCCTTTAAGATCTAAACATTTTTGCATGCGATTGAACCACCCTTCAAAGTACTTTGTCCAGTCAGAAGATGGTAGCTCTGAAACATGCGTTTTGAAGGCCTCAACTGCTTCTTCGGGCGATGAAAATCGTTGTCCACGCAGTTTATCTTTAATTAGTGGGAACAAAAAGTCATTGGGAGCCAAGTCGGGGCTGTAAGGCGGATAATCCATCAATTCGATCTTTTGCGTGTCCAAATACTCGTTTGTTGCATGTGATGTGTGTGAGCTGGCATTGTCGTGATGCAAAATGGTTCGTCGTTTTGGGTTGGTTTCTCTCGATTTACCGAAAACTTCAGGCAAACAAATGGTCGTATACCACGCCGAATTAACGGTTTTTTGATGTTCGAGAGCCACAGTTACCATAGGACCGGTTTTCGTGAAGAAAAACGCTACCATTTTCTTCTTAACGCTTCGAGAACGAACTACCTTTGTTGGCTTTGCTTGACATTGAAACACCCAAACTGTGGACTGGCCTTTTCTTTCTGGCTCATACGCATAAATCCACGATTCGTCACCTGTGTCGATGTTGTATACCGATTTGGATGCACCACAGTTGTATTTTGAAATCATTTTACGGCACCAATCGACACGAGCATGTTTTTGAGCATCTGTCAACAAATGTGGAATCCAACGTGCACACAGCTTCCGAACACCCAAATGTTCGTGCAAAATCTTATGTATGCTGGTCATACTAATGCTTAAATATCTCTCGATTTCGTGATATATTACATGACGATCTTCTTCAATTAGTTTTCGCACAGCATCGATATTTTCCAGCACAACGAGTGATTTTGAACGACCTTCTTTAACTTCACCCGTGAGCGAACTACGTCCACGTTTGAATTCAGTATACCAGCTATACACAGTGGCTGTAGATGGCGCTTCATCGCCAAAAGTTGAATTCAGTTGATTGATGCATTGTTCTTGAGCTAGACCACGTCGAAAGTCATAATAAATCATAGCTCGAGAATTTTCACGAGTTAATTCCATATTTTGGCTGGGATGCGATTTTCAACTTACTGTAAACAACACAAATAGTGCTTGCACGACAAAACGTTGTGAGTACGTATAACCTCAAAAATGTCAAACCTTAAGATGACAGTGACAAATTTCACCTGGCAATACCAGTGTTGCTAATTCTCAATACGTAAATAGTATCCCTCGTATTTAGATAATCTAGTTTATAGGTATGGTAGTGGAATACGTCTGTGTGAGAAATATTTTCTATCGTATGACGAGGGTGTAGAGTGCATTTGTTGTATTCAGCGGTTAATAGAAGACCTTAGAGAAATATCTCTGGAACAATTTGTACATGAAATGGAATGTCATTTATTGAATTACATTTCAACAGATGACAATACGACAAGTAAAGGAGGTCTGCATTAATGAGCTCAAAAACGTAGTTCACGAAAAAAATAACGAAAAGAGTTATTTATTACAGAATAATATTACAACATATACAAGGAATCGTACAGAGCGTATTATACAATGCCTTTGTTAGAAATCCATGAATTGTGAGAATGATCAAACCCTAACCATTTAACGAGAGATGTGTTTCCTCGACGTCGTATTACACGTTCAACTAGGTGAATATCAGGATGTTCAACACTCTGAAGTTCAGGCTCATAGAAACGTCCTTGTATATTTTCATCTCGACTATCACGTAATGTGTAGGTAATTGAACTGGAACGTTTCACTGCGGATATTTGAAAGACTTCGTAACTCCAATTAGGGGTATAACCCTTAGAGAATATGCTTCTGTATTTGTTAATACGTACATAAACCCCCACTTTAAATTTAGGTGTCTTACGGTCAAGAACTTTATGACATTTTAAATGTTTCAAAATAGAGGAGGAATTCTTTTCCGTAACTTCTATAGGTTTGTATCCGGTGGTTCTATGCTTTCTTGAACTATAATCCACAACAGTTTGAGGTAATATTGATAACCATTTATAGGAACCTTGCATACTAAATGTTTTCCACATTATTGCCTTAAGAGTGCGATTTACACGTTCAACTATACTACTCTTCAAGTTGGAACAACTACTGTAATGATTAATATTAAATTTTTTCATAACTTTTTTAAATTCAGCATTATAAAATTCCGTTCCCATGTCAGTTTGTATATGTGTAGGCGGGCTTTACAAACCAGTCAAAAGATTACTTATTACATCTGCGACTAGTTTACCATTCTTATATTTGATGGGAAAAGCCTAGACATATTTAGAGAAAGCATTTATTATCACTAAGGTATCATTTCCACTAAATCAGCTTGAAAAAGATCATTTAAACCTTTTAGTACTATACAACGACGCGGAAAGTTTCTCCTTGCTGGTGTGTGCAGTTCTTCAACAATATCAACTTTACTCTTTTTATCGCTTTTGATTTTAGTAAAATCTCTATGATGAATGGTTGTTCTTGCGTAAATTTGACACCGTCTGGTATTATAGGTTGAATCACAGCTTCCTTACGTATAGTTTGACTAATTAGAAAAATCGGTGTCGTATATAGTAAATCATCCACTTAAAGATGAAGAACTCGAGGTGACCACATGCAATGCTCTATTGTACACTCTGTACAAGGAAACAAATATTTATCACCTGTACCCAATGGAATATCTACTGTCTTCTTATACAATAAAACTTGTAAAGGTAAAATAACTCTCGCGGCCAATCTACTAATTTATTCGGATCATTCCAAAGTACAAACTCAATCGCTTTGTTATTATATCGTAATAGTTGCATTCTAACCCTTCTTTTGGGGATAGAAGTTGTGCGAGATCTTGCGGCAGGAGGCCCAATAGCTGATGTAGCGGGTCGTTTTTTAGGGTGAAATAATGGTTTAATGACGTCAATGTATTTATTACTATTAGTTCCTTGGATTTGGTCATCTGGGTTATAATTACGTCGAGCAGCATTTGTGCGGCGAAAAATGTCATTGTATTGATGCAGATCACTCTTTTTGTATCCCGTAGGAGCTTTTTTAAATAGTAGCTCATATAATCCCGGAGTTCCATCATAGTATAATGATGAGCCATCAGGAAGAGCGATATGAAAATTCTCTCCAACAAAGTCTAGTTCAGCATCATCAATAAAAAATTTATCTTTTTCGGGAAGAAAGTGTACACCGTATGTTAAATCATACTTGTCTTCGGGATTTCTAAATATACCTTTCACATAATATTTCGCTAATCGTTCATACTGACTAGGGTACTCTTCGAAGGCCGGTTGAGATCCAGCAGCTAACAGTTCTGATTTCAATTGTTGTAAAGTAGAAATCTCTGTCTCGTCATCATGTGAGATATCAGCAATCACAGTTTCCTCTAAAACTTGTGGAATGGCGTCAGGAACAATAATACGTGGTGCTTTACGAGTTCCAGATGTTTTAGGCGTATCATGTAAAAAACTTCCTTTTCATGTGCAACAGGCTTTTTTCCGAATTGCAATGTAAATGGTTCAGCTTTGACGAGAGAACCATTTTGTTTAGTAATCAATTGTTTCAATGGTTGCGATGTAGGTTTAAAGTGTGCGTCCATTGCACACTCTGTAAGTGCAGTACCTTCCTTTAAACTAGCATATTTTTGTTGCACACTCTAGCGAGCGCGCAAAACGTTTTGTACTAAGCGCTTACTCCATTACTACTGCATGTTTACATAACAAGTGTAGTATTTATAATGCAATGTAACAGTAAAATCCCTTACGGAAACGACCTGCATTAACATCCTCTCTTTATCAATCACAAGAAATCCAAATTTGTCCGCCAGCAACAGAAACACAAGTCCTTAAATCTATCAAATCTCATATCTACATTAACGTGATCATCATACACATGCTTAAGATTGGTACTATCTTGTTGAAACAAAACTAGTGGATTCGCATTATCACGTGTAAGCTGTTTTGGAATAGAAGGAATACGTTTGGCACAGATAGAAACAATCATTATTTTGGTGTCTGCCAAAACAGAAATGATCCCTTATTTCATTCTGTTTATGGCACACTACATCATAAAAATCATTATTGAATTTTTACGTGAATCACTAGGGGATATAACGTCATATCACTGTATTCGAAATACCCGATATTTTTTAAAGGTGCACGTAAATTTCGTAGGTACTAGTATTTGGGTTGATATAAAGATTTGCAGTATACATAAACATTTTCAAAACGTAAACCATTTGGATGTTCTAATAAGGTAATCATAACACTTGTTTTTCCGCAACCTGATGGACCGACGATTACACCTCGTTTACAACCTCCTTTTAGTAAACTACTATGTTTTGAGTAGTGATTATTGTTGTCATAATTTTTTATAGGTAATACAGTATCTTGTGGAATGAAACGGATGTCATCCATTGTAGTACTGAACTATATGCATGGTGATATATATGATATATATATATATATATATATATATATATATATATATATATATATATATATATATATATATATATATATATATATATATATTGTGTGCGTGTGTGTGTGTGTGTGTGTGTGTGTGTGTGTGTGTGTGTGTGTGTGTGTGTGTGTGTGTGTCATACGCATTAAATAGTTTAGTAGGGAATTGTCAGTCAGTGTGGTATGAAGCGTAGTTCTCCGTGTAACAGCTATAAAAAAGGTTCTGGATTAATTACCACCTTAATAAATAAATTACCCGTGGTGAACGATTAGCTCGCGGTGACAGAGGTATTAACGAACTGAACGAAGCGTGTAAAGAACATGATATTGTATACTCGCAGTCAAACGATCTAAGGCATCGCCACATAGCTGATAAGGCTTTGCAACAAAAAGCTTGAAATAGATTTCGTTCCTTAAGCGCTACCTTTGGAGAAAGAGCAGCTGCATTAACCATAGCCGCTATAATGAAAGGAAAAAAAACAATGGGAATCCTGATGTAGGCAGCGTTCTCACAGAAACAGACCAATTTCATTCAACAAAGCAGTGCTTCTAGCGCGACGTCGTGTTGGTGGTAAACTTCGGTCATCGTTAAATTCTACGGTACAAGCCTTAAACGTTTTAAAACATAAAAAAATCTTGACACCCAAGAGAAGAATATTACCAATACCAAAACGTGAGGGATTTATACCTCTTATTCCCCTATTTAGGAGCTTTAGGTTCTTTGGGTGGATGTGCAGCTGCAGTTGCAAAAGCGGTCACTGACGCAAAAATTGCGTCGAAAACGTCAGAAGAAACCAAACGACGAAGGGTTTGAATAAATTTTTTAATTTACGGGCGAACAATAACACTATGAAAGCAATTATGAAAGCAACACATGATATTAACTTTAATGTAGAAAATTCTATAGGGGGGGATTTAACAAAAAAATTTACAAAGGCATGAATTACATACCTCGGAAAATCTTATTAACATTAATTCGTTAATTATCAAATGCAATATAACAAGTGGAAGTTTTAAAAATGGGGAGGCGTCACATATTATTCATCATTTTTTTTCCAGTGTACCAGCGGGATACAACATAATTGAAGCCCCTCTACATGTCATCTATTTACCTATAAATACATCCACCATTTCAACCATAATACTTTAAATAGTAGACCAACACAGAGACCTCGTCAATTTCGACGGTGAAGTCATAACGATAGGATTCCATTTGAAGAAAAGATGGTGACGCGGTATAACACATGTGCGTGTAATCACAACAAGGTGAACTGTAAAAGATGGAAGTGTGGAAATGCGAGAGTCAGTAAGCGGTCAACCGTCAAAGCATTGACAGCGCAGAATAGAGCATACATGCAAAGTCTTGGCTTCATAGTAATACAATGAGTATATTAAACGTAAACGAAAAAGTTGTTGTTGATAATGCCATAGTAAATTCCGAACTCCACAGCCATCAACCATATACTACGAGATTTGGAAACAATGATGAAATCAGAATACTCATTGAGGAAGACATGTGCACTTTACCATCAGAAAGTTATGTTTACGTAGAGGTAAGATTGATGAGGGAGGATGGTGCCGTCTCTAACACCGCGCGGCTTGTTAATAATGGTGTGCGTTTTTATCACAACTTTCAAAAGTTTTTATACCGTAAGAACCCGCAATCTTTAATGGAACACAAGTAGCTCACTACATGTTTAAGTCACCGCATCCATGGCATACGTTAGATGCGGAGAGTCCCCGTCAAGCTACTTGGTTAATTCATAATCAACACTACATAAAATGGGAAGAGAGGCATACACCACCTCACCAATCTCGCAGAATTCTCAATCGCTTGATTCATCCTACAGATACTGTCTACGGCAAGGGTAGAGGGAAAGCGGATTACATCAGAAAATTTGTTACACAACCTGTTATAGAACTTGAAGAATATCCTACTCTTCCTGATTTGCAACCAGTTTATTATCATTGTAAATCACTATGCCACTACGCTCTCCCTAATGTATCTGTACGATATTTATGTGATGCATTAAAGCTTGTACACGTTTTTTTTAAAATAAAAATTGTAAATATATATTTTGTTTATTTCATTTATATATAACACAATATGAGTACATTTTGTATATATATTCCCTCGATAATAAATTATGGCATAATAATAGTATGTATTCCACTAAAAAGTTACTACATGAAGTAGCCGACCTGGAGTGGTGTATCGATATTATACATATTAACATGTATGGTTATACATGTTCATAGGTTTATTATGGAGATAATACATACACAACTAAAACTAACAAGCCTCAGTACCCAAACTATTAGTTACTAACTGGATTATACAAATTCATTTGCCTAACAAGCTCTAGTAGACCACTCAAAGGATCGACGATCTCCAATTCCGGAATTTCCCAATGCCCCCACGCCAATGTTGTACACGTGCCACGCAATCGATACCGTTTGCCATCCTGGGACCGAAAGCCGTTTTTTTTAACATCTCAGTGTATATATCATGCCAAGTTGATCTAAACACGAAGATTTTACATATTACTGTCTTCAGACGCCTCCGCAACAGATTTGTAGTCTACCTCCGTCAGCACCTTTTGAATAACGATTTTCTTATCACCTTTCGCTTTCTTAACCACTTGATCATCAGCAAGCTTTAGACAAAAGATTTTGATCCTGCTCCATAAAAATATTGAATAGCCTTCCCTGAATACTCATCTTGCGTTCTTCCGACGACGGATGTATTCGTTGTAATACCATGCAGACCGTTTTGATAGTTGGATGTGTCATATTCATCAACATTACTCCGCATACACATCATCAGTTGTTATCTCGAGAATTAAAGAATATGTGTCTGTATAGAGTAACGTTACATTATTACCGTAATTACAGCGCAAGATATCGTAAAAAAATCGATACATTATAATTTTGGAAAGATCTAAAATACTAAATCCAACATATACGGGTTTGTCATACGTATTGACCTGTTTGGACAATTCCACTGCAAATAATTTATCAGTAAATTTAATAAAATTCTTAAATTGCGATTTTGCGACGTACCGTGCTAGACCCAAGCGACGTCCGTTATTTTCCCAATGTGTTAATAACTTTATTACTCTTCTTTTGGCGACATTCTCCATTGTTTTACCAAATACACCATTGTTCATGCATTTAAATAAATCCTTTTCGAATTTGTTCTTGGCTTGATTTCGAAGAGTTGTATTAATGTCGATGTATGGTACTAGTCAAGGACTTTGACGAAACCATGAAACTCTATGAATATGAGAAACAATTAACCCATGCTGTATGCATTGTTTTAAATATCGGTAATGTATAACATAGTTGGTCTTATCACATAAGTTAGGAATTAATTTTTCCTCCTTGGAATGTGGTGCGCAGATCATTTCGGGACAAAAAGGATAATCATTGTATTCATCATGCAGGTGGTGCGTATATTGTATATCTACCTCTAGCACATACCCAATATCTGCATCATTATTAATCTTCAGTACATCAAAGTTTTGAATATCTTTTTCAGTTAACCACATAAACCCATTATGAGGTAGGTGTTGCCGCATACTCCATCCGTATCAATTCGTGGCATCTAAATACTGTAAAAAGACTTTTGGGCGATTAGGATCATAATTGGGGACAAACTCGTTGTTAGCAATACTTCTCCACTTAACACGAGTACTCACTCCACCACGAATACCTTTTTTAAAAAAGTGGTACATATCCATATCAGTCAATAATTCTAACTCTACTTTAGTACATTTCAACTTGGCATCCCACGCCAATTTAGGTGTTGTAACATACTGCGCTGGTTCTAATCCATACATGTCTATACATATCCGCCTAAAGTTTTCGAACCCGTCAGCCAACAGCAACAAGTCTGATTTTAAATATATGTCAGCATAATCCCCGAGCGTATTACACTTAAAGTGATCCCACACCAGTAGTATGCGACAGTATTCTTCATCGGATATATTTTCATCACGCATTTTATCGTAGAATTTATCATAGGAAGGTACTGTGACATTGTCTAATTTATTAAAATTGTCCACGTACGCGTAGGGGAAATTACCTTTCTTTCTAACTAAGTTAAAATCATTATCATCAACGAAATATTTCCTTACCTCTCTACATTGATCATCTGATAAATTACGAAATAGAGTATCTAAGGATGCCGTTATAAATCTACAACTATCGACGAATCGCAAATTTATGTACTTATGGCCGCGACCATTAATGAAGTCTCTGCATAAATATGCTTACGAACGTTATATATTTTCTTATAATTTCTTCAGTTTCACTCGTTGTTTGATGAACAGGTGGACATCATAACCACTGAGATTATAGAAAAAAACTTGGATAAATGTAGGTAATTGATAGATTAAATTGCAATTTGAATGTGCCGCACCACGATATATACCAGTGACATAGCAGTGATCTCGTACTTTGGAATTTGTAAGATCGTCCGTAAAAAGCTTGTCCCATATATTACAATTACGACTTTGCTCATGTATCACCAGTTGTCCATCAGTAGAAACATCTGTTTTTGATATTTTCGAAACGCAAGTATATTTTCCGCATAGAACTCCCCGGTTCTGCCTTTTCTTTGCATCACGCCAGGTAATTTACTGTATACCAAATTACAGTCATGAGACCCGTGTGGACTTAATTGCTCCTGCGTTCTAAAGTAATGTATACATGAATCACAAAAATATTTTGCCCCATTACGTCGACTTATTTGGTTGCTAAGTAAACGAGAAGAATTCTTTATCCATACATAATGCTGATTATGTTTGGTTACAGACTAATAGGAACAAATTAACATGGATAGGTTGTTTAGCTCTTGTATAGTAGAGAGGATCCACTACCTCAGGAATACGGTGACCATCACGATACGTATCCTCCAATTCATAAACCTTGATGTAGATATTATTGTTGGACTCAAATGTTGAGATGCTAGTCAGATTAACAGGAAATTCTACACCGTTCCAATTGAGTAACGTCCTGAAATCAGGGTAAGAAGTCGTCCGTTGTGGTAACCCCGTCGGTGTCACTAATGCTGATACAATAGCCCACGCAAACCAGCAATTATCACTATTCTTTACATTCATGTTTATGCGAAATTTCAAGCGGGACATTCATATAGTATGAACCCGTAGTGAGAGAAAATTTCTGCATGTTTACCTCTACATATACGAAATTCACCAATGACCACCCTACGAAACAACATATATTAATAATGCACTACCCTACTACTCATAACTCGCACTTACCAGAATCTTTATGCTGAAATTCTGATTGCTTAGCATCCAAGATTTCCACTACTCTTTCAAAATACTCTTCCAACACCATCCCGACACCCAATATATTATATTTCGTTTGAAAGGACTTTAATTCGGTACTTTCTCTACTGTTTAGAAAGTACAACCCAAACAACTCAACATTACATTTCAACGAGAAGTGTTTCAGCAACTGAATTTGTATTAGTATCAAAACATTCACTTTAACATCACCTATAAACGTCTGCACATCCGTATGGATATTGCATGGTGATAGTCTATACGAAACAATGCGTTGTTTAAAAGCATTGCAAATCACTTCAACCCCATTATCAACGAGTAGACACACATTTAATTTGTGCCTATTGTTTCTAAGCTGTCCTTGATAAGCATATCGAGGAACATTAATCGAACAATCAGTGCAGTGCACAATTTCAACACTTTTGCTACTTTTATTTTGTACTGGTTCGCTGCTTTGGTCTGACTTACGCTTCCGTGAGTTGTTCTGTAAAGGAATCATCGGCATACCTGTGTTGCACATTATTATTTAAGTTGTTTAGCCCTAATGGTCCAGGTTGTGCAAGACGTTCAGCAGTATGGCTATGTTCCGCTCTGTTCGCATCGGAAGTACTTGGTTTCACCACATTTCCAAGTGCGGTACGATTTTACGGTATAGCCTGCGGCATCTCTGAAGGTGGGGTAGTTGGAATACTTATCCAATACGCAGTTTCTTGATGTCGCGGTAGAGAGTCTTTTCTTGAAAATTTCTTCAGACATTCAAATTGAAACGTTTTATTGCGATCTGTAACAGAAAGAATGTATAAACAACGTATAAGTGAACGGGTAGTTACGTGTTTTGTTACAATTCCTTTTTTTAACTCTTTATTGCTCTTTATTAGTTTGTAGAATTACTATCAACTGTTAAGAAAAGAAGTTATATCCACCGATGCGAACGAGGACGCAACGTAACATATCGCCAGGAATAGGATAATATATGATCGATATATCAGGTTGAGAGGTAGAGTAATGTACTGGTAAGGAAACAATAACAATGATAGTCTGGATAGAGTGTTGTTGAGCACACATATTCTAGCCAGAATTTTCCACTATATCCCTCACGGTGATTGCGAAGGTAAGTATTGTATGGATGTTGCAGGACTCCTAGATACTGATAAGTCATTTAGTGACCATTCATTATCTATAAAATCAGCAGCACACTCAGGACTGAGGGTACTCTCTGATCCATTCTCTCCATGCAACTACTGTACGACCGCTCCCATAAATTCTACGGTAGAAGCAGGGATCAACAAACCTGCAAATGGATTCCTTACTATTCTGCCCTGTGCATATGTTGCAGATGTGGGCGATTGCTCATCTACAACACACGCAGGTGTCAGACTAACTCGAGATTCTCTTCAGCACGCTGCGACATGAGGTCGTTCTCCAGGAACCTCCTCAGATGAGTCATCCTGCGGTAGTACCACAATGTGGCATATGATGTTAACTCGTTCACCCACCGCTACGGGACGATCATAAGCCACGCATGTTAGTGACCTACCTAGAAGAAAACAAATTTAAATTATGCATCTGTGACAGTAATACATGACAGCGCTTTCTTACCTCTGTTCACAGTTGACGTAGTATTCTCGAGACCTTGAATAATGTCCTCTAAAAATGCATGAAAAACGTTTTTAGTGTGGGAAACACCTATATTTAGCGAAACTAAAACAGTACAAATTATTCGTACAACTGATTCTATAGTTGACACTACTGAACATACAATGACTTCAAGAGCAAGTTCCCCATCATCTCCCCAGGTAAAAACCACCAAATTTTGTTTTTAATCTTTTTTCATGATTGGTACATTTGTAACGTCTTATTCCTTTTTTTTACAGGTGTCTGTTACTCCGCGTTCTCCAACGCCTGGAAAACTCCTGTATCCTTTCAACTTTATCCCACTAGCGTCCTCAGCTCCTCTCCCCGATGTCTCACCAACTCCTACTCCTCAGATTTCCTATCCTATTGACGTTGACCTCCCTTCAGCGTCCGCACCTCAGGATTCCTTCCCCTCTTCCCCTGAGGTTCTGTATATCCCGCCCTATCCATCCTCTCCTATTATCGTGGACGCTCAATCCGGTAACGACGAAATTTGTGAACTGACGACCGTAGTCTTGGACGCTCTACAAGATTACAAACCTGATGCGGACACAGTACTACTTGACATGACCAATGCTGAAATCATTACTATCAGTGACAAGGACACACCACTGCCTATTGACATAGACGAACATAACGATGATAGTAATGACTTCGTCAGCATATCACCCAGTGTTGAGGGAATATGTTCTTCCTGTGCTGGGAACGATTACCTCAACACTGGTGACTACGACTCCAACGTAGACATGGACCCTGCCTACAGCTGCGATTCTGACGACTATGACAATGACGCATTACGACAACAGCGACTACTTCGAGAAGCACATACTAACTTTTGTAATAAAACCATCGTTGAAAAGAGTAGCGATGAGGAAAACTTTATGAACACACTCCCTAACAATATGCAACAACAGGAACGTAGCGTTCACGAACTGTCAGACGTAGTACAACTGAGTGCATAGGAACAGTCACATAACAGAATACAGGACGAGAACAATGACAATGACAGTGCTCCAGACATCGCTCCGCAGGTCCAGGGTCACGGTAATAACGAAAACGCTGACGACGTGCAAAACAATGACGACGAAGAACTTGACGATGACTGGTTTTGGGACACACACATCCCTATGATCATTTATCGCACTATGCTTCCACCCCTCTACAACGTTGTGTGCGATGGCGTCGGGAGACAGTGCCACTAACGCAATTCTGCGATTCTAATTATTGCCGGGTGGTACTGGCTGTTCTACGTACATCGCATCATCACATAGGACCGTCTCACGTTCACAGTATGTATTGTCTTGATGCTACTTTATTTATATTTATAATTCTTTCTTTCAGTACAGCTGACAACCACAGTGCTATTCGTCCGGAATTATGATGTCGCGACTACGGAAAGCTCTCTAGAGGAGCAGCTCGACCGGGTCCAAACTATGCTTGTAGCATTATACCTTGACTGGCATAGCGTTATAAGTCTAGCCATACTAAGTGGGTATGATCACGCCATTGTACATCTGGAGATGATACTGGAAACTGCCGAAGAGATTGGTGGACTTTACGAACTCATCCGAGTTTGTAATGCAGCCCTTCGACAAGTGGTCTTTGCAAGTGATCGAGACAAGCATAGTAAGTATAACTGGTAGACCTCTCCTTCTACTTACGATTTATTTCCAGAAAAACGTCAACCCCAATAGTGCGACCCCAGACCATACAGGCCGCCACTAACTGACCGAGCGCGGCGACTACTATACGGACAGACAAACAGACAGGTAGACATACAGACAGACAGACAGAGAGATGGACAGACAGACTGATACACACCACAAGGTGTGTATGCTCATGTACATCAATGATACTGTGATGGTACACCACCATGTACCACTGATGAACATCTGCTGGTCCTCCAGATGAGCATCTCAAGACGATACGGTTGAATGCTTCATGTGTGGAGCTCGAATAAACCAACGGCGGTCATCCGAAACTCCGCTACAGGAGCATCTCCGATGGACACCACACTGCACGTGCGCCCAATTACTTGCACTACGTCCACGTAGGTATAATGATACCGAAGTGGAAAGGACCTTTTGCACTTGTACTAAATCAAAATGTTTTATTCCTTGAGAAAATCGTGTATCTGAATAACACACTGATTGCATTTGTACATACAACAAATAAATATGTTAGCATATCATTATCTTTTTTAATCTGGTTCTAAGTGTGGTATCAAAGATGTGTAAAAAATTACATGTGCAAGCCTTGAAAAAGTGAGATGCCTATTTGAGTAGGTAGGGTGCGCAAATAGCCTTGTGAATGTGTTGAGCGTTAGTGACCTTCATATTCTTTACACATTACAGTGTGGCATCCATAGAAATGTGCGACCTTGGCAAGTTGACCTACTTATTTTGTAACATTGGACGGGTGGGACATTGAAATTGTGGTAACCTTGGAAATGTGGGCCCTTGCAATTGCGGTGTGTTCCAAAGGTCTCCAATATTACCTACTCACACACACACGCGCGCGCGCGGACGCACAAACACACACACTCGCACAAACACAAACGAACAAACGCACATATGCACACTCACACACGCATACACGCACTCACGCACACACGCATTCACGCACAGACGCACACACGCACACACGCACACACGTACACACGCACACACGCACACACGCACACCACACGCACACACACGACACACGCACCACGCACACGCACACACGCACACACACACGCACACGCACACACACATGCACACCAACACGCACAGACGCACAACCACACGCACACGACAGCACACACGCACAAACTCACAACCGCAACGCACACATCGACCACGCACCTACGCAAACACGCACGCACACACCACGCACATGCGAACAACACACGCACACACGCATACACACACACGCTCACTAACGCAACGAACTGCACACAGCACACTAACGCATACGCACTTGACATACGCACTACGCAACACACCACACCACGCACACACACGCACACGCAACAACACTCAAACACGTACACACTCACACGCACACACGCACACGCATACAACACACACGTACACACGCACACACGCACGCACACGACACGCACACTGCACATCACGCACACGCTCACATGCACACACACACGCAAACACGCACACGCAACATTCACACGCACACCGCAACACGACACACCACACGACATACGCATACACACACACGTAGATACACACACGCACACGCGCAAACTCACACGCACAAGCGCATACCTGCACACACACGTACACGCACACACGTACACGCACACATGCACACACACACGCAAACACGCACACACGCAAACATTCACACACCACCGCACACGCACACAGAAAACACGCACCACGCACACACGCACAAAGCGCACATGCGCACAAACGACACACGCACACACGCACACACGCACACACCAGCACACACCACACACACACAACACAGCACTACACTGCAACACGCACACTACGTACGCACACACAGACACCACACACGTACACACGCAGCACACGCACACACGCACACAGCACAACACGCACACACGCAAACGCAACCACAGCACACAGCAGCACACGCACACACACACATACACACACCACATACCACACGTACACACGCACATACCGCGTGCACACTCGCACAAACGCACACACGCACACGCCACAGCAACACACGCACACGCACACACGCACACGACACACACGCATACACACACGCATACCACACGACAACGCACATAGCACACACGCACACACGCGCACGCGACCGCACGCACACTCACCAACGCATACACACGCAAATGCGCACTAACGCACACACGCATACACACTCACCAACACACACGTACACTTGCACACGCACACACGCAGACACCTACACACGTACCTACGCGCACACACACGCACACACGCACTCACGCATACACGCACACACGCACACGCGCAAGCAGGCACACACACACACACACGCCCATACGACTACGCACACACACGCGTACACACGCACACACGCGCGAACTCACACACGCACAAGCGCACACATGCGCACTTGGACTCACGTACACACGCACATACGCACATACGCCCTCACGCATGCGCACACACGCATACTTGCACACAATCACACACGCATACAATTACACACGCTCACTGTCACACACGCGCTCACTCACGCCCGCACAGACGCACACACGCACACAAACGCGCGTGCGTACGCACTCACGCACACACGCAGGCACGCACACACGCACACACGCACACACACCCACACACGCACCCACGCACACGCACATGCGCACAAACGCACACACGCACACACTCATACACACACACCAACACTCCCGTACACTTGCACACACGCAAGCACGCACACACGCAGACACCAACACACGTACCCACGCACACACCCACACACGCACACACGCACTCACGCATACACGCACACACGCACACACGCAAACAAGAACACACTCACACACGCACGCACGCGCATACGCATAGACACACACACACATACGTACACACGCTCACACGCACACACGCGCAAGCTCACACACGCACAAGCGCACACATGCACACTTGGACCTACGTACACACGCACACATGCCCTCACTCACGCGCACACACGCACACACGCACACACGCATACAAATACAAACGCTCACTTTCACACACCCACTCACTCACGCCCGCACACACGCACACACGCGCGTGCATACGCACTCACGCACACTTGCAGGCACGCACACACGCACACACGCGCACACACACACACACACCACACACACGCAGACACGCCTACACGTACTCACGCACACACCTACATACGCACACACGAACACACTCAATTACGCACACACGCTCATACGCATACACGCACAAACTCACGCACGCACACAAGTACACACGCACACACGCACAAGCGCACACATGCACACTCGGACTCACGCACCTACGTAAACACGCACCCACGCACACACACGCACCCACGCACACACGCGCGAACTCACACACGCACAAGCGCACACATGCGCACTCAAACTCACGTACACACGCACACACGCCCACACGCACGCGCACACGCATACACGCTCACTTTCACACACGCACGCACTCACGCCCGTACACACGCATACACGCGCGTGCGTACGCACTCACGCACACACGCAGGCACGCACACACGCACACACACGCACAGACGCACACACTCTCACACGCACACACGCAGACACGCTTATACCTACTCACACACACACGCACACGCACACACGTACACACACTCATGCATACACTCACACACGAAAACACGCACACACGGAAACATTCACGCACGCACACGCGCACACAAGCACACACGCACACACGCACACACGCACACACACACGCACACACGCAAACACGCACATATTTACATACACACACGCACACAAACTCACTAACGCACACACGCATACACTCACAATCACACACACACCGACATACGCATACACACGCACACGTACTCACGCACACACCCGCAAACTCACACACGCACGCACGCGCATACGCATAGACACACACACACACATACGTACACACGCTCACACGCACACACGCGCAAGCTCACACACCACAAGCGCACACATGCACACTGACCTACGACACCGCACACATGCCCTCACTCACGCGCACACACGCACACACGCACACACGCATACAAATACAAACGCTCACTTTCACACACCCACTCACTCACGCCCGCACACACGCACACACGCGCGTGCATACGCACTCACGCACACTTGCAGGCACGCACACTCGCACACACGCGCACACACACACACACACTCACACACACACACACGCAGACACGCCTACACGTACTCACGCACACACCTACATACGCACACACGAACACACTCAATTACGCACACACGCTCATACGCATACACGCACAAACTCACGCACGCACACAAGTACACACGCACACACGCACAAGCGCACACATGCACACTCGACTCACGCACCTACGTAAACACGCACCCACGCACACACAGCACACACGCACACGCGCGAACTCACACACGCACAAGCGCACACATGCGCACTCAAACTCACGCACACGCACACGCCCACACGCACGCGCACACGCATACAGCTCACTTTCACACACGCACACTCACGCCCGTACACGCATACACGCGCGTGCGTACGCACTCACGCACACACGCAGGCACGCACACAGCACACACAGCACAGACGCACACACTCACACGCACACACGCAACACGCATACCACACACTACACGCACACGCACACACGTACACACACTCATGCATACACTCACACACGACACGCACAACCGGAAACATCACGCACGCACACCGCACACACACACGCACACACGCACACACGACACACGCATACACGCACACACGCAAACACGCACATATTCACATACACACACGCACACAAACTCACTAACGCACACACGCACACACTCACAATCACACGCACACACGCACATACGCATACACACGCACACGTACTCACGCACACACCCGCAAACTCACACACGCACAAGCGCACACATGCACACTCGGACACACGCACACACGCATACAATCACACACGCGTACAATCACACACGCATACAATTACACACGCTCACCCTCACACACGCACTCCCTCTCGATCGCACACACGCACATGCACGCGCGTGCATACGCACTCACGCACACAGGCAAACACGCACACACGCAAACATTTACACGCGCACACAAGCACACACGCACACACGCATACACGCACACATGCAAACACGCACTCACACACACGCACACACGCAAACAGGCACACACTCACATGCGCACACACGCGCATAAGCATACACACACACGTACACGTGCACACGCACACACGAACACACGCGCAAACTCAAACACGCACAAGCGCACACATGCGCCCTGGGACTCACGTACACACGCACACACGCACACACGCCCTCACGCACACGCACACACGCACACACGTATACACGCACACAATCACACAAGCATACAATTACAACTCACTTTCACACACGCACTCACTCACGCCCGCACACACGCATACACACGCGCGTGCATACATACTCATGCACGCAGGCACGCACACGCGCTCACACACACACACACACACACGCACACAAGACACAGACACCTACACGTACTCACGCACACAGGCACACACGCACACACGCACACACGCATACATGCACACAATCACACACGTATACAATTACACACGCTCACTCTCACACACGCACTCACTCACGCCCGCACAGACGCACACACGCACACACACGCGCGTGCATACGCACTCACGCACACACGCTTGCACGCACGCACACGCATACGCACGTACGCACACACGCGCACACACACACACACTCACACACACCCACCCACGCACACCCGCACATGCGCACGAACGCACACACGCATACACACTCACCAACAGACACGTACACTTGCACACACGCACGCACGCACACACGCAGACACCAACACATTTACCCACGCACACACTTACGCACACACGCACACACACATACAAGCACACACGCACACACGCAAACAGGCACACACTCACACACGCACACACGCGCATACGCATAGACACACACACACACGTACACACGCACACACGCACACACGCACAAGCGTATACACGCACACAATCACACAAGCATTCAATTACAAACGCTCACTTTCACACACGCACTCAGTCACGCCCTCACACACCCACACACACACGCGCGTGCATACGCACACACGCACACACGCACACACGTACACACACACTCATGCACACACTCACACACGCAAACACGCTCACACGCAAGCATTCACACACGCACACGCGCACACAAGCGCACACGCACACACGCACACACGCATACACGCACACACGCAAACACGCACATATTCACAAACTCACACGCACACAAACGCACAAACGCACACACGCACACACCTACACACTCACACTCACACACGCACTTACGCATACACACGCACACGTACGCACACGTACACGCACGCACATACGCACACACGCGCAAATTCAGGCACGGACACACGCACGCACGCACACACGCAGACACCAACACACGTACCCACGTACACACACGCACACGCACACACGAACACAGCACACACACACACACGTACACATGCACCCACGCACACACCCGCGAGCTTACACACGCACAAGCGCACACATGCACACTCGGACTCACGTATACACGCACACTCGCACACGCCTTTACGCACGCACACAGACGCACACACGCAAACACGCACACAATTACACACGCATACAATTGCAAACGCTCACTTTCACACACGCACTCACTCACGCCCGCACACAGGCACTCACGCACACACACGCGCGTGCATACGCACTCACGCACACACGCAGGCACGCACACACGCACACGCACACGCACACACACGCGCACACACACACACTCACTCACGCACACACGCACACACGTACACACACTCACACACGCAAACACGCAAACATTCACACACGCACACGCGCACACAAGCACATACGCACACACGCACACACGCACACACGCATACACGCACACACGCAAATACGCACATATGCACATACACGCACGCACACAAACGCACAAACGCACAAACGCACACACGCACACTCGCACACACTCACACTCACACACGCACTCACGCACATACGCATACACACGCACACGTACACACTCATACAGGCACACACGCAGTCACGCAAGCCCGCACACGCACACACGTGCACACGCACACACGCACACGCCCACACACGCACACACGCACTCACGCACGCCCGCACACGCACACACGTGCACACGCACATATACGCACACACTGTTCGTAATAGTCATAAAAGAAGATAATTACCTGATTGACAATTTTGTCGGAGTCGGTTAAGTTTGAGATTACTACCACGCCTTTTATGTGGTGTGTGCCACAGCATGTCATTATGTGTGTGTTTGCGTGTGTGTATGTGTGTGTTTATGTGTGTGTGTGTGTGTGTGTGTGTGTGTGTGTGTGTGTGTGTGTGTGTAGTGGTGGGTACTGATATTCATGCAGTGTGTGTGTGTAGTGTCGTGAACGTGTGAAGCTGATGTGGTGTGTGTGTGTTGTTGTGTGTGTGTGTGTGACTGTGTGTGTGTGTGTGTGTGATGTTGTAGTAGTGTTTGTGTGATGTGTGTGTGTGTGTGTAGGTGTGTGTGTGTATATAGCTGTCGTGCGTGTGTTTGTATGAGGGTAGGTTAGTGCGACAGCATGTCATGTTGTGTGTAGTTATGCGTGTGTTGTTGTGTGTGTATGTGTGTGTGGTGTGTGTGTGAATGTGTGTGTGTGTGTGTGCGTGTGTGTCTGTGTGTAGTATGTGGGTGTCTGTGTCAGTGTGGGTGTGGGTTTGGTTGTTGTGGGTGTGTGTGTGGTGTGTTGTGTCGTTGGGATCTATGTGTGTGATGTGTGAGTGTGGTGTGTGATGTGTGTATGTAGTGTGTGTATGTGTGTGTGTGTGTGTGTGTGTGTGTGTGTGTATGTGTAGTGCGTGAGTGTGGGTGTGTTTTGTGTGTGTGTGTGTGTGTGTGTGTGTGTGTTGTGTGTAGAGTGTCTGTGTGTGGTGTGGTGCATGTGTGTGGTAGGTGAGGATCTGGTGTGGGTGTGTGGTGTTGGGTATGGGTGTGCGTGTTAGTGTGTGGATCTGTGTGTGATGTGTGAGGTGTGGTGTCGTGTGTATGTATGTGTGTTGGTGGGTGTCTGTGTGTGTGTCGTGTATGTGGTGTGTTGTGTGTTGTGAGTGAGTGTTGTTGTGTGTTGTTGTGTGTAAGTGTATGTCGGTGGGGCGCGTGTGCGTGCTTACGGACGCGCGTGTGTGTGTGTATGTGTGTGTGGGTTAGTGTGCGTGTGTGAGTGTGTGTGTGTGTGTGAATGTGTGTGTGTATGGGTGTCTATGTGTGTTTGTGGGTCTGGGTGTTGGTGTCTATGTGTGTGTGGGTATGTGGTTTTGGATGTAGTGTGGTGGGTGGTGTGTGGGTGTGTGGATTGTGGGGTCTGTAGGTGTGTGATGGGTGAAGTTGTGTGGTGTGTGTGTGTGGTCGGGTGTGGTGATGTGTGTGGGTGTTTGGTGTAGTGTGGTGGGTGTGTGGGTTGGTGTGAGTCTGTGTGTGTGTGATGTTGTGGTGTGTGTGTGTGTGTGTGTGTGTGTGAGGTCGTGTGGTGTAGTGTGTGTGTTGTGCGTGTTGTGATGTGTGTGTGTGTGTTGTGTGTGTGTGTGTGGATGTGTTGTGTGTTTGTGTGTGTGTGTTGTGTATGTTTGGGTGGTGCTAGGTAGGAGTGTGTGAATGTGTGTGTGTGTGTGTGTGTGTGTGTGTGTGTGTGTGTGAATGAGTGCGCGTGTGTGTGTGTGTGTTTGTGTGTGTATCTGTGTGTGTGTGTGTGTGGATGTCTATGTGCGTGTGAGGGTGAGGGTGTTGGTGTATATGGACCTTAATCATATAGATTACATGTGTTCTATGCAATTTTTTGATTTGACAGGTAAGTTAGCGGCAATAAAATTCCAAATGTAAAATTTAGCAAGGTTTCTTGATATAAAGGGAAATTAGTGTAAAAACTAAATAAGTTTGATTGAAAATGCTTAAACTGTTATCGAAATTTTTTATAGAAGCGGGCAGCACTAGATATTTTCCTTAATCTAGAACTTTTGCAAAAAGTTTCAAACATTGTAAAAAATGATCTCATGCTGTGCTGGCTAAAAGATTCTCCGAGTTTGTCAGTGGTCCTTTTCAACCGTTTACTTTTGTCATTCAACTAAATGGTTTTTTTTGTTCCTGAATGTGTTGGATCTCTGAGATTAGCAAAGCTCTTGTACGCAATATATTTGATACAATAGCCTTTGTTACACGATCGCGCTAGCGTCGTGCAGTGCTTATAAAATGTGAAGGTTGCCGACTAACTGTAATGGAAATGGAGGAATTCGCGGTAAAACGTAAAATGGCTGAAATTTGATTTCAAACACCTTATAATTACAGTAAAACCAAACTCAAAGTCAGAGGTAAATGTCCTAGAGCACTATCACGATCTAAACTTATTTCGATAATTATGATAAGCTGAAATGTTAATCAAAGGAGATCGTGGACCACCAGATGTTTGCTTACTGTATACGTAATTGTCTTAGTATAAATGTCGTATAAAGTCTAAAATTGCATTAATCCTCACCGAACTATTTGTTTCGCCCTTGTATAATATGAGCTAATATTTATGATTACTAACAATTATCCAACATTGATAAATCAACAACATATAATTTGGAAAATAATAGTTAAAACTATGAAATTTAGACTGCTTTGTAAAAGTATAATTTTGAAATTAATAAAAATAAATAATAGGTTAATATTTGAGTACGAATTTTGTCTTCGTCCGATATGATCATAAAACCTTCCTTCAGCTATTGTTCCTTTAAATGTTATTATTAATATATTAAACGTTCACATCAATGATTTACCTTGGTTTAAGTTTAACTAAGGTATACCACTATCGTGAACGTTTACTATATTAATAATATTGATAACATTTAAAAGAACTGATGGTAGGTTTTATGATCATATCGGAAAAGGCAAAATTCGTACATACGTATTAACCAATTATTTATTTGAAGTATATTTACTTCTGTTTTTAAAGTTATCCCATTCTCAAATAACAATAACTGAGAAATACCTGTATTGTTTATTGTTCAGTTCGAAAAACAAATCACAGCAGTTAGTTTGTAATGGCTTGTTTAAAAGAAATCTAATTCCAAGCTAACATTCATCAATGTAGGAAAATGTAACAAAAGCACTATTATATGAAACATTACAAGACAATTAGTATCGTATCCTAATTTACTGCCTTGGAGCTACTATAATTAGTTCCTTGGAGTTGTAAGCACTTACTCACTGACAGGCCCCTAATGTCCTACCCCCGACCTTAGCTCGTGCTATTCTAAGTTTTTTTTACCATCGCGCTATTAAATATACTCAATAGTTATGATCTTTTTGAATCCCACGCGACCGCCTGTCTATCACCACTACATGCGAATCTCTGTCTAGTCAGAATGCTAAAATTCTTTTACAGATATACTCCACTATCTTGCAAACGTCATCAATTTTTATGGCGCTTATTGAAAATCACAATCACTCTTAAAGGTGTTTAAATATCACATGATCTTGCCGAAAAGAAAATTGAAATGGAACCAACGCAAACGAAACTTTCACACCTACGCGATCTTGGAATGATTACTGTAATAACTTTCTGAAATTTCCAGATTAGATTTTCAAATTCACTCCGTAGAATGTCCAAACCTAACCTTAAGCTTTTGTAATAGTCTCACACGATTGTAAATTTTTGATGCTATCTGGCGTTGAATGGTACGTAACATTTTTGCTTATACATTAATGTTAATCTATAAATCATGCGTTAAATATTCAAACTATATTTATTATCCTGAGTTCCAAACATCATACGCTGGTCTTTTACGTTAATGCTAATTATAAATTTCTTTGTACACGGAAGCGATTATGATTAATATTGTTAAACATGTTTTAACCACTCAGATACCCATACTAAATACATGCATTATTATTTTTTGGCATTAATCAATATTTTTACATATTTCAGTACAGTAACGTTTACACCAAGTTTGTAAGCTATGTTAAAAAAAATTCGTGCCTAAATAGTTATTGATGTTATGTTAGTGTTACTTACCTATGTCTCAATGTAAACCATCTGTAAGTGTTTTTCTTGTACACAGCATAACCCTATGTACTATCTAAGAATGGAAGGTTTCCGTCCCTGTACTAAATATCTGCGTCCTAAAAATGGGCTCAGTCTGTAAGGTTGAGAACAGAAGTATCATCAGCATAACGGAATCAAGAATTTAATTTTAGCCTCGTTCGGCCAAGTCTATATTTTATGGTTTTACATGTTGGTTATTATTTAGAACTACCGATGTTAAATGTTTATTTAGACACCAATTTCGTTGATAAACTGGGGTAAAGTATTTTAATACCATTTTAATTATGTAGCGAAAAAATGCACTTAGTATGTTACATTTTCTTATTGTTATTTTAATTGTCCTTTTCCTTTCTATTTTTTGCCAGACATATGTGGTCTTAAACGTTTAATGAATAATTCATTTCCAGCTAATGAAAATCAGTACCTAATTATTTAAATATCAATAGTCTGAAACATTAAATACACACCTAACTCTTGAAGAAAAACTCGGATGTAAATTCTTACTATTCTTAAAATATTCTCACAAAAAAATAATAGAATTGAAAATATAAGATTTGTATATAAATGTCCCATTAAACTGAATATATTTATTTTTTATAATAGAATTTACATAATTGTGATACAACCTATTAAAACTTACACATCTATTGTCAGGGTCTCTTCTAATGAATATTCTTTTTAGTATACAGTTCAGTGTCTTATGAGTAATTATAGCATGCTTATAAAATGATGCATTAATGCAAATTACTTTATAATTATATCATGGGAACACATTTTGTTTTTTGCAGCCAAAATGAACTAAAGTCTGTTTCAGATATCCAGATAATAATACTGATCCGTGTCCGTGTCCGTGCCCGTGTCCGTGTCCGTGTCCGTGTCCGTGTCCGTGTCCGTGTCCGTGTACGTGTCCGTGTCCGTGTCCGTGTCCGTGTCCGTGTCCATGTCCGTGTCCGTGCGCGTGTCCGTGTCCGTGTCCGTGTCCGTGTCCGTGTCCGTGCCCGTGTCCGTGTCTTTGTCCGTGTCTGTGTCCGTGTCCGTGTCCGTGTCCGTGTGTGTGTGTATGTGTGTGTGTGTGTGTGTGCGTGCGTGCGTGCGTGCGTGCGTGCGTGCGTGAGTGCGTACGTGCGTGCGTGTGGGTGTGTGTGTGTGTGTGTGTGTGTGTGTGTGTGTGTGTGTATGCGCGTGTGTGCGCGTCTGTGTGCGCGTGTGTGCGACGTGCGTGCGCGTGTGGTTGTGTGTTAGTATCCACTATAACTTCAGAATCTTAATACGTACGTACTTGAAATTTTGGAATTTAGCCTTATTTCATTTCCTTAGGAGTTGATTAAATTTTGGGACAAATCCTTCGGCGCCGAGGGGGGTTTATTAGGGTCAGTTTTTGGTTTTTATCAAATATTTGTAAAACAGCTGCTTATTTCAAATATATAAAAATACCTAAATATAGACCTTAATCATATCGATTGATTATGTTCCATGTAATTTTTTGATAAGACAAGTAATTTAGCCCGCAAAAATATTCCTAAAGTAGAATTTAAGTCTTAGTTCAAATATTGTCAATATCTGAATAAGAAAAAGCGCAGATATGTTTTAAAAAGAAAATTTATTTTTACATAACTTTTCTTTATAACGTTTCTTAATATAACGCAAGGTATGTCCAAAAATTAATTAAACGTGAATAAAACTGTATTATTGATATCTTATAGAAGCGGGCGGCTTTGTAATTTTTATTTAATTAACCTTTATTTATGACTATTGTTTTTGTTTTTACAATGTTGCCTGTTTTCTTTATAAACGTATAAAAAAGAGGTTGTATAGTTACCCTTAAAAAATTATAATTAAAATGATTTCATTTCTTTTAATTTCCACTTTTTAGGATGGAAGGTCGTGTATTGTTTCACACCAGATGTTTACGATTGCAATCCTTCCCGAATGTTTTATACCAATTAAGGACAAGGTTTAAAATATCTGGTGTATATAAAGTTGTGTAGAACAAAATAGATTTTCTACAGATCAAGGGTTGAAGAAAGATATAGGTAATTGCAAAAATATGCAATAAGTAAATCAGCAGTGGCGGACATGCTATTTCTAATAAAGACTTTTATTAACTTGGATGGCGTCTTGGAAACAATATTGCATTTCAAGGATGATAAGGGAAGTTATTAAGATTGAAATGTGTCCTCTCAGTTTCAACAGAGAAACCAAACCTAACAAACCGGACCAGGAGACCATTTAAATGTACCGTCCTTGGGTTCATACCGATTTGGATGTTCAGATAATCTCTAACCTAAACTCTCACATTTATTATTCTAAGGATGTAACTTGGAACAAGCTTAAACGATTAACGCGAAAATTATAACAATTTGAGAACCCGCGAAAAGTCTCAATCAGTGTATAATAAAAATCATTTTGGGCTTGAAAATGAATTGACTATAAATTGTAAAACAAAACAAACATATTTTCTAGATTATACCACTCATAATCTATAAACTCCCTATGCTCATACGATATTAATAAACGGAAATTCAGTCGGAAATCCTGCACCCTAGGTCTGGTTAATAATCGGAAATCATTCCTGTTGATTTTGTACTAGCAACCAATAGAATTTGTGTTATTATGCAATGTTACTAAGGATACTTAAAATAATAACGAGAAATTTAGCGGTTCTCAAAGTATGTAACGACGAGCGCTCTTTAAAATTAATCGATTTAGCGATCATCCTTTGGGGAATATTAATGAGGTTGTAAATAATAATAAACCTGCTAATATAGTGCGATGCGAATCTTATATATGGGAGCAGTTTGAACTACGTATTGGTAGAACAGACGTCTATCCAAGATTTGGCGAATATATTACAAGACTGGGCTTTCAATATGTGTAAGAAGGACGGAACAGACTATTATCCTGAGTTCCAAAACATCATACGCTAGTCTTTTACGTTAATGCTAAATATAAATTCCCTTGTACACGGAAGCGATTACAATTAATATTGTTAAAAATGGTTTAACCACTCAGATACCCATGTACTATTATTTTTCAACATTAATTAATATTTTAACATATTCCAGTACTGTAACGTTTACACCAAGTTTGTAAGCTATGTTAAAAAAATTCGTGCGTAAATAGTTCATATTAGTGATGTGGATGAAGGAACCAGGGGTCCCTAGCAAAGATGACTCAAGATGGCATTAAAGAATGCAATTCAGGACCACAATGAAAATTCATTTGGGCATTATATAGCAGAAAAAGTTATCTAGAGGTGCAGTAGTAGTTAATTCTATACAATAATTAGTATTACAGGTTGACTGAGATTAACAGCAATAGAGAGTGCTGTCGTTTGTAAAACATTTGATCAAGTTAGGTGTTGGAAAAATAAGAAAAACCACTGATCAGCCAGGTTCGGGAAAGATATTTGTTAGCGCCACCACAATCTTAAGTTTTGCTAAAGTAAACCGTCTTAGGCGAGATGGTAAATTAATTCTGTTTGATTGTGGAACACAGGAGTAAGGCCTACTCAGTAAACTCATACACTAACTTCCCAAAGTCAAACACACTTCCAAACAAATCACCTCAAAACTTCAGAAAATTTAGTGATACACGGGTCGTTATAACTTACTGAATATGTATAAATGGAAACTCCAATTTATAAAAATAAAACGTTAACTTATGTAGTTTTTAAAATCTCCCTCGTACCAATTTAAATCTGCAACGGTTAATGGACTTTAAAATAAATAGATAGTCAATGCCCAATTTAGAAACACCTCTAACACAAAATGAATACACGAAACGATTTAATGATATTCGTTATCTCAACGAAGACTATTCGTTAATTGCTAAATAACTCAACGTTAGAATCATTACTGCTTTTCTCATTAATGATCTCTTTACATTTTATTAAAATACCAACTTTAGTGATCGTAGTTAGACATTTATAAATATATTTATGCTTTATCACTTCAAATACAAACGTTCCGCTTTATGGAAATACTAAATGAAAACTGAGTATTTTGTTACTAATGTTCTGCTTTACTTTCCAAATTTTTACCGAAATTTTGTGAACGATCTCGCCAATACAAGATATCAGATCGATCCTTAGTCTCCAAAATAAAATAAGGTAAAGATTACTTTCAATTATTAAAAATATGTAACCAGTCAAGTCAATATCACAAATCAACAACGAAATAATTTAAACACTCTGTACATATATTGTGGATAAATATTTACACAACCGTGGTCGAAATCACCAAATAGCCCTAATTAAAAAAAATCTCCAAATCTTAGAACTAAAGATATACAAAAATATCGATAAAGCTTGATTGCCTTTTTTTTCATTTTAACTTAAATGAATAATCGTCAAAGCAAAGAAAGAAAATTATCTTAAAAAGGTGATCGTGCTCGTATTCTTCAATAAGTCTTACAGCTAATTCATACAATAAAGGTCATTTAATTCGTTTTCTGCCGGTATGATATGTAATTCATTTAATTGGTGAGATGTAATCCTTTATTTGCTAACGGAATTTAATTTGGCCAGCACTTTGGGTATACTCTGAACAACCGCATTCCCTTAACGCACCCGCGAACAGTTCTTCATTCACATGTTTTCATGGTCCTTTTGTTTTTCTTTAATTTAGCATAACATCGTATTTATGTATAGATGTAAACTCTTCACTACATACACGTTTAACACAAGGCGTATGTTTGCTTCCCCTTTGGATATAGAATATCTTACTTGCTTTTTTTATACAATTGAATAGTATTTGGTGACGATTGTACGAATATACTTCGAACGTTCGTAAAATCACCACTTATTTAAGCTACTTTTACAATTTTCGGTCCGTTAACTTAAGTGGTTACTTCAAGCTTATAAAACTTTTGTAATGTCACGCGCTGTACTAAACACTTTTAACAGCATACTTGTTTAATTTTCAAATCTACATAAGCACTTTTAATTTATTGAAGAAAAATAATATAGAATAGTTTTTCCTTCAACCCTTAATTTGCTACTTGGTTTATTTATGAATGCCTACTTATTATCAATCCCACTAAAGGTTATAGCAGTCGTTCTACTTATAGGCTGCACACTGCGATTTTCATAAACAAAACTCCCGCAGTACAACATTCTAAACCTTAATCATAACTCAGCGCATGCGACATCAACTCTCGTAAACGCTTAAGCTTCTCCCCTTATCTCAATACGGGCACTCCCTTATATTCCTTTAGCTCTCCTTTCCAAATACATCTCGCGCTAAATTCGAAATCTACCTATCATAATCGCGTATTAACTGCGTCTCTGCATCGCGTCACAATGTCCAACATAGACTCAACCACGCTACCCGTACAACACGCGCTGCCATCATTATTTTACATGAAAATTTATAAAATCTCCTCGAGTAAATCATCTATCACCACCACATTCGTTCAGTATATTCACCAGGTCGTTCTTCGTCTTTTCATACATATCTTGTATGTGCGTGAATTTTATTTCCGCATCATTTTCGAGAAATTATCCCACTCTAATGTCCCTTTACGTAACATACGCATTCAATTTACTAATATTGTACATTACCAAAAATTTCCACAATCACAAACATGCATCCATATTCCTTACTGCACGTTAATACAGTTCCAATATACCACGAACTCACTCATTCGTACGTCTACAACCATTTCTTTAATTCAAATTCATTCATACACAGTAGCAAAAAGACCAGTAGTTTTACCAGGGCCGTATCAATACAAATTTACTCAAAACATTATTTCTCAACCAAATTTAACGCTTTCAGCACGAAAATCTTTCTATAACATTTAAATATTAGTTGATACGATAACTAAGGCTTCATTAAAAATCCAGTGGCGTATCATTTACGCCAATTTACATTATGCATACAAAAAAAACCTTTCATGCAAACTCACTTCAACTGTACTCAAAATACGTTAGCAAAATACTGCACATACATGACGTGTCAAAGTAACCTTACAACTGGACACTAAATTGGTAGAACACATTAACTAAGCCAAACAAGATGGGGTTTGGCAAGTAAACACATGTAAACTTTGTCAAATGATTTTGAAATATTTAAAGCAAGTATATCTGTTTCAACAAGCCTTTCTAATGTATTATTCTAAACTTTGGTCACATATGAAGGAACATTACAAAAATTTGTTGGTGATCACTAATGTCACTGCTGAGTGATGACTTTTTTCATGTTTTTAGACAACATGGAAGTGATGCAAATGGTTGACAGTTAAACGGAATCAAGTCCACTGATAATAGATTTGGGGAGTTTGTGGTTTCATAGTGTATGCAGAAGAATTGACAAGCGACACAGTTTTTCGATAATACTTCAGACGCGAGTTTGATGCGCAAAAATCCACAACAAGATTGGTTTTATATAAAGGGTCCGATACTACAGGTCCGTTATGTCGGAAATGACTAAAATTTACTATTATCCAAAGGACATATGACTAGTTTTTGTAGTTTCGGGGTCCGAACAACTTTTTTGCTTTTTTGATAATACTCTTGCAGCTTAGTGTGCGATACTGCTTTATTTTTTGAAAATATTAAAGCAGCAGACGTTCTTTTAAAACAGGATTCGAAACGAGAATGACCTATATGCCAACGAAAGTAACTTCAGATACTCAGGTGTAACTACCGAAGACGAGGACATCTTAAAATGATATTCACGCCAAAGAAAGGAATCTTGTAGACCACTCGACATCACTGTCTTAAGAAACCATAAAGTTGTATCAGTGTTGTGAACAATAGAAGAATTCGGGACAAACGAAATTATTTCTATGAGAATTAGACAGTGGTCAGATAGACCTAGTTGGAAAATACTGAAGTGTAAAAGCATGTGGGTTTGATGTATAGATTAGACCTGATACAACGAATATTACAATATCAATTCCAAATTGAGTACTTTTGATGACCGATGATTTTTAGGCCCTGTCCACCTGGACATCTGAATTGTGCAGGATTTTACGTCCAAAAGCCACCTTTTTGTTAATTTTAAACTCTCAACTCGGTAGGAAGATTACAGTGAGGGTGAGAATAGAATGAGAATAGATTAAAGGTTCAGAAAGAGTGACCGGCAACCTCTACCAATTTCAGAAAGTTGACGGTACCTCCCCGCCTCGCATGGGATACATATCCAATTTAACTTAATTAAATGTAAGATTTTATTTGTAATATAAATGTGTGGATTATTTTATTTCTTAAAATACTAAAGTACTTTAAGACAAGAATTTACCCAATTTTGGGTTAGTTGGGTTGATTGGCCAATTTCCACAGGCTTGTTTTTGTAACACGACGTTTCGTAAGCGGACTCTGATTCCGTCATCTGGCTTAGTCCTAGGAAAGACTAATCCTGATGACGGAAACAGAGTCCACTTCCGATTAATTCAACTAATGTGAGGCCACAGTCACAATACACTTATAACACCAATTTTGAGGGTTCTCCAAACACCCCTTAAAGGGTTCCAAATCATCCTCTTTGGTTATGTTTAGATTCATTCTTAGTTTGTTACAAAATTTATTTTTTCCCATTAAAATTGCTCGAACGTTTAACCAATTTAGATCTCGTCCCATTTCATAGTATATTTATACATGATGAATGCATTTTTTTTTTATTTTCTGGGTACACATTTATCTACCCTTAAAATTAGTAATACCTTAATAGAAATTTGTGTGTTGTTACCCATTGCTATTCGTGGTAGAGTGGTAACCTATGTATTGTCATGTATCCGATAGTGAATTTTCAGTAATAATAGTCATGATTTCCGAAAATCGAGTTGGTGGTCACGAAACATGTTGCCTTCGGGCTCGTGGAATTATTATTTGATAACATGTTGAGTGACCACCAACGCGATTTTCTATAATCACGACTTCAAGAGTTGTATTCTGTAGATTATACCACAAATTAAAGTTTTTGTTATTAAGGAATAAGTTGAAAAATAAATATGTAAATATTTATTTAAATCAACACATTTTTTATTAAGGTACCTAGTGGATATGTTTGGAAGTCTGTTTGACTTTAAGAAGTTAGTGTATGAGTTTACTGAGTAGGCTTCAATCCTGTTTTCCACAATCAACAGGATTAATTTACCATCTCGCCTAAGACGATTTATTTTAGCAAAATTTAAGATTGTGGTGGTGCTAACAAATATCTTTCCCGAACTGGCTGTATAAGTTGTGAATTTATGGTAAGTGTAAGGTGTTTGAGCTTGTTATTCAATCATTTTACTCCTTATCTCGACCCCGCCCATTTCCACTGTAGCTGGCTTGGCAACCCGTTTACTAATGTAAACATACGCGACGCCTAGTGCGGATTGGACGTATAACACAGTGTTCTTGATAAAAGACGAATACGTGTCGTAGTTAATGACTTAAGAGTATCAGTCTGTGTTGAGCTCTTGAACAGAACACACGTGTTTTGGGAGAGAGTTTTTCTCAGACTTTTCGATACGCCTATTGGCGATATCATATAAAAAGAACATACGACGTATGAGAACCGAGTCCTAATCTTTCTATTTCAGTAGTCTACAATCTTCGCACCGGAAGTGTGTGGTTAAAACCGCACAGATCCGGTCTCGGAGAAGAGCCAGCCAAGATGTCGTCGGACGAAGACAGCGAGTACGAAGAGGGGGTTGAGTTCCAAGACACGTCCACAGAATTGTTCTACCTACACGAATGGAAAAATGTACGAGGAGACGTCCAAAAAAGAAACAAGAAGATACAAGAACAAGAGAGAGAAATCGAAGAGCTGAAGGCAACAATAGTAACCCTTAAGGCTCAACACGAATAAGTCCTATCAAGACTCGACGTGATTACTAAAATTACAAAATCTACAAACAACACCATAACCAAGACAACTGAAACACGCGACAACGAAAAGCCCCTGCTTCCTAAGAAGAAGAGGTACAGCGGGAAGAAGAGAGGGAACGATGGAACTCCCGAAACATCAACGAAAACGACAAGAAAGACCGGAAAACTCCACGAGAAGATGGAAGTCTGCACAGCAGCTTCCCAACAAGGAAACGATGAAGACTCCCTCTCCGAAAAGGAAAAATTCAAGACCGTCACGAAGAAAAGCGGTGTCAAGTGGCAACGGGCAGAAAAGCCCGCCCGAAAAGAAAGGATCCCGGCACTAATCCTTCACCGACAGGAGGATTACTCCAGGACTATGAAGCAGCCAGCCTCGGTCGGGATTACTCCAAAGGCTACTAGAACATCCAACGACGGGATCAGAGTGATTCTAAGCACCCTGAAGAATACAGGACGGCAACAACTGCACTGGACACCATCGGAGTGAAGTTCAACGTTTACCTTTTAGAAGAGGCAAACCCGCTAAAGGTAGTCATCAAAGGCATCCCGCAAGACGACGAGATGCTAGAAACGGTACACAACGATCTCGAATCCATGGGGTTTGACGTCCAAAAGGTTAGCCGAATGTTCGCCGGACGAGAACACCGGAAAACCGCCATGGTACTGGTCCACCTCGAGAGAAGCGAAAGGGCCAAGGAGATTTTCAGCATCACGACCATCGGATATTTGAGGGTGCGAGTAGAGTCGCCCCACAAGAAGAACGGATCAGGTCAGTGCTACAACTGCCAACGATACGTGCATACTACCAGCGGATGCCACGCACAACCCCGATGTGTGAAGTGTGCGGGGACGCATCACACAGGGAATGCAAGAAGACGGGAGAGCCAAAGTGCTGCCACTGCACCGGTTTGCACACAGCAAATTACGGAGGATGCCCCGCTCATCCAGGAAACATCAAGAGAGGTAACGCCCCCAGAACAGCAGAAGTAAGAAGACCGGCAAGGATGACCGAAGCAGGGATAAGCTACGCCCAGATGGCAGCGGACAACAAGAAACAGGCACCTGAAGAATCAGAAGACGAGGACTTCGGGTTCATCATGAAGATCATGAAGGCACTCAAAACAACGAAACAGATCAAAGGATAAACTCACAGATGAGAAGACACAAACAGTCGCACCATTTAAGCGGCCGACAAAACCACTGACAGGAAACAACGTCACCGAGGTGACCGGAAGTATAAAAGCCGAAGTTCATCTCGGGAAACAGCAACAGAGGTATAGGTATATTTAATGTATTTATTTCAGGTACAGAAAATCTACAGATACCATCAGGAAAACCAATAAGACGGAGGTATGGAGGGCTAGAGCCCGTAATACCGAGAACAAATAACGATGACCGATGACCGATAGTTAATGTCTTCTCTTCAAAATAAGTTGGAACTAAAGTTAGAATGCCACAGGGATTAGTGATTTTGCTTATTTTTCCAACACCTAACTTGATCAAATGTTTTACAAACGACAGCACTCTCTATTGCTGTTAATCTCAGTCTACCTGTGATACTAATTTTTGTATAGAATTAACTACTACTGTACCTCTTTCTGCTATATAATACTCAAATTAATTTTCATTGTGTTCCCGAATTGCATTGTTTGACGCCATCTTGAGTCCTCTTTGCTAGGGACCTCTGGTTCCTTCAGCCACAGCAAACTGGCGCAATTCATGTTATGTTGTAAGGACACGAAATAAGTTCAGCTATAGAAGCGAAATATTCTTTCACTGCATTGTTTAGCGAAACGTTCATCGGACTTTTGGTAACTCGGTGAAATTTGTAGACCCGCAAGAGCCCTTGCACACTACATCCATACTGTTAAAGGGGATGTTCAGTTTTCGGCATGCAATGAATGCACCGAATTCATTTCTGAACCACCGTTATCATCGACAATATCATCTTAAACTCACTGAATGTGAATAATATTTTTTAAATTTCCACTATATAATGTGTCGACTAAAGTTCATTCCAGTTTTTTTTTTTTTAAGATAACGTATTCCTATCTTTATTACTGTCAATCGAAATTATACCACCTCTGAGACATTTTTACTACTTCTTAATTTTAAAACAAAATCGTTTATATACAGTGCTTTTACAGAAATAATGCTTTATTTTTGTCAGGATATCTGAAATAGACTTTAATGTGTGGGTGTGTAAACCCCAAGTAAACAAAGTAATTAGAACCAAAATAAACCAAAAAACCTTTTTCCTGTTTAAGCGTCACAAATTCCCCATACATCTCATCTCCATTCATTTATACGAATTAAATTTGCATAATTGTTTAGTGAAATCTTTACGTAGTGAAACGGTACAGAAAAGTCCCCAATTTTTGCTTATTTTTTTTAAATATTCGTGCAGTCTAATTTCCATCTCTATTTAGTCGAACTTAAATCAATCAATAATCTAATAATGATCTAACCAACTATTATCAAAATTATTTTCAGTTTTACTCATTTTGTTGTATTACGTTGTATTTGACGTATAAAATGTTTATTATTGCACAAAAGCCATAATTTTTCTGAGACTCAGTTAACTGGAAGAAGCGTAAATTCCAAGCTGTATGTGATAGTTCAAACTGTTTATTACAAAGTGTAGAAATTTATTCGTTCATTATATTTTATGATTTGAATTTTTATGGATTGATTATAATTTATGACTAAATGTGATGTAATGCCAGTACCATTTAAAATAAATTAAACTTATATTCTTTAACCTTACTTCCTGGAATTATAGTTCCTAATATAATTCCACAGTGCTTCATATAAATATTGATTTTTCAACGCGTTTCTGTAGAACGTGTATCATGATCAAGAAAAAAATAATAAGTAGTTAATGGTAACAAAACGCTAAAGTAAAACAGCAAAGTTGAACTAAACTATAACTCTATATTTAAAATATCTGTTAAAGGTGAGTCTATAGCAACCCGTTCTTTCATTAAAGGTACTTTCTGTTTATGTCTATATCTTTCAAAACAACCAATTTGTCTTTGTTTTGTGAAGTCATAAAGCGATTATTTACTATAACTATATTAAATATTTCGTATAGTTTGGTGTGTCTGTGTGTTTCGATTTGTAACATCTAATGAGTTCTTTGTATCTAATGTCAAAGTACCTAAGTGTTTGTCGAATATAAACAGAATTATAGGATGTGCATTTCAATGTATAAATACCGGACTTCTAAATGTCGTTAGTTGATTCTTTGGCATTACGTAAACAATTAATGACAATGGTATTAGTTTTGAAATATACTTTGTGTTTTTTGTCCTTTTGTAGTATATGAGCTACTCTTTCTGATATTTTTACAAAATATGAAATTGGTATGTATTTATTGTCTATCAGTTCTCTGTTAACAACGTATATGTTTTAACACATAATGTGGACTCTTGACTTTTGACTAAAGTGTCGATTATACTTGAAATGTAACCATTTGCTTGTGCAATTTGTTTTATAATTGATATTTCTTTATCGAGATTTGTTTAGTGTATTGGTAGTGACATTACCTTATGTACTAATGATCTATGTGCAGCCAACTTATGTGTTTTATGCTGACATGAATCACATGTAATTGTAATGTCTATAGAACTCACACTTGGCTATAATTTATTCTTTCTAAATCTAAATTTTATGTTGGGATGTAGATTGATAATATTAACTAAAAGCTCATCAATAAAGTCTGATGAACTATTAAAACGTGATAAAATATGGTCAACGTAACGAAACCAAGATAAAATCTTATTAGAAACATTTAATTAGAAAATTTGATCTTCTAAATTACCCACAAAGATATTAGTTAAAATTGGCGAAATTGTACTACCCATAGGCAAACCATTTTTTGTAGATAAATCTTATTATTGAATGTGAAATAATATTAGTTATCGCAGCAGCCAAATAATTGAATTAACTCTATTCTTGTTAGCTAATTAAACACTGTTTGTGAATAAAATATTATTTAATAAACGCATACATTCTTGAGGAAGTTTTTTAAAAAACATACTAGCAACATCAAAACTTACAAGTTTATTATGTAATGGTAATTTTATGTTTTGTGGTTTATTAATTAGTTTTAAAAAAATCCTAATAAAAATAGTTTGATTTGTACTTTTAATTGTTAATTATTATGTAGTTTATTTGCTAAGATATGATTAGATGCTCAGATATAACTATTATTCTAATGAGCATATTTCGTTTGTGGATTTTTACGAGGACGTATAGTTTTCACGCTTGTGCGTTCTTGTTTCAATTTTTTTGTTTCTTTAAATCCGTAAAGCAGATATTGTAGTTTCATAAACTTTGTTTCACATCTGTTTGAAAGTTTGTTATAGGATCACTATTTAAAATTTAAAATTTTTCTTTAATAATAAAATCATTAACTTTCTGCATTTAATTATCTTTTGAAATAATTACTAACGTGTTACATTTATCTGCTTTAACAGAAATTAGATTATTTTTGTTGATTTTATTCTTAACTGATTTTAGTAAATAATTGTAAGTTTTGTTTTTTATTAAAGAAAGCTCATTAAGTAAATTTGCAATTTGAAATTTGGCGTAATTATTTCTAATATGCATTTCGCATTCTACTGCTAAAATTTCTTTAATTTTGCTAGTGAATATAGGTAAAGGGAAAACCTTTGTTAAGGAATTGTAATTCTTTATTATTAAATTGAACATTTGACATGTTTACGAATCTTGTGTGAAAATTGTAGGAATTGTTCTGATTTATGTTTGTTCTATGTAGATGGAGTTGTTTTGGATAAGCTTTAGAATATTATTTCTTTATGTGATGTATTTTTTATGTTTGATGTAACTAACAGTTCGTTTGATGCTATTGTCAAATATATCAAATTCAATATGACGTACTTTATATCACATTTCAGAATAAAATGTCTTTAAGGGAACATACACGTTATTTCTAACAAAAATTACTCGAATAAAGCTGAGCTTTAAAAAGCCTATAATTTTTTAATACATTTACTAGATGGATTTCAGTAAAAAATCACTTTAAAAGTTTAGGATGACGGTAACGCCCCCTGGTGGTCATCTTGCAAATTTGAAAATGTTTTCCACGGTCTTTTTTTGGCCACTTTAGTAATAAAAATTTTTACCGCAACTCTCTACAGCGAATAGTTTCCCAGAAACAGCACTTTGCATTCTTATCTGGCCACCAGGTACATACCGTATTCATACTGGACAACGACTAAACGCTGTGGACAAAGATTCAAGATAAGTTTATTGTGGATGCGAGTTGAGCCTAATACACGACGACGCCAATTTCTTGAGAAATGTATGGTTTTCATACGAAAACCATCTTTACCTAAATGGCTATTCAATAAACAGACAACACGATTTCTTGGATTGAACGCCCTGACTTCATTGTAAAGTATTTTGGAAACACAATAATTTCTCGCGGAACGGACCTCGATTACCCTTCACATTTACCTGACATTACGCCACCTGATGTATACATTTGGGGTATGCTGCGAGAGTCACTATACCGCTCTAATGATGCACGAAATGATATTTCAGAACTACAGCAAACCATAATAACTTATTTCCAACAACTTCGACATATCTTTTCGCATCTTTGAAAAATAACAGAAAATACGTCGATTATAGAGCCTGCAGTTTTCAGCTGCAGAGCTCCTGCATACGCAATCTTGCTAAATACATCCGTAATTATATTTGCTTAGGTTTCTCATATAGTAAAGACCGCGCTTGTCATAACTAAAAAAAGGTTATTCACAATGTACCTGTTTCGAGTAAATTTCTCACTACAGTTTTATGCATTGTGTACGCTTCCTTTTTCAGCAACCACGCTCTAATATCTTCTCTACGGGCATGTTTATAAATCTTAAACTTAACTTAACTTAACCTTTACGCCATTCCCTTACGGGGTAGGCAAAACAATCCCTGCCTCTTATTTATTTTTTATTCTCAATCTTTCTCCATGCTTTTCTATCTCCGAATACCTCTCTAGCTTCCGCAAGATTTATGCATTGTCTCTGACATGCCCTTTTATTTTTAAAACTCCTTATCTTTCTTTCCTTTATCATATATTCTACTTCATTCAGCCAAGTTTTACGCGGCCTAGCAAACCAACGTAATGTACTACTTTTATATCTATCCACCATCGTCTTTTCCTCACCATACATTCTACCGAGATATACCAACTAGTCCACTTGCTCCACAATTTCATTAAGGCCGTTTTTTTACAGATTACTTTCTGATAAGACAGATGTATGCAAAATACAAATACATTATCTTTTAATATCAAAACCGAGATTTGTTTTCTAGAATGTAAACATGGAATATTGACAATGAATGTGGCTTTATTTACCTTTTTTAACACCAAAAAGTGATCCTATTGGTTTCTTTTTAAATACCTACTAAAGCCAACCTGCACGTGTTTTAGGTCGTGTATTAATCATAACAGTTATAAATGTTGATGTATATCTATAATAATACATTACACATTTTATTTTAAAGTAATTTTGTATGTATACAGTTGAAGACTGACTTTACTTTATGCTCTCAAGGTGAAATATAGTATACTATTGAAGGTTGACTTTACATTCTCAACGTGAAAATCATATTAAAGTGTGTGTAAATAAAAATTCGTAGGGGCTGGAAAGGTCGCGCTAACGATGCTACAGTTAATGTGAAAGGACAGAAGTAGTTTGAGAGAGATAACTAGGTTTTCGCTATTTGGGCCTAATTTCAAGTTTAGTTATATTTGTTATTGCATTGTACAAGTATTTAAGGTAGTTGAGCATTTTCAATAACGACTTAGGACTTGTTTATAGATCTAGAGCCCTTTGTATGAGAGGTATTTCCGTTAAGACAGTCCTTGCATGTAAAACAATACAGTGGTTTGACCTCGAGTTTGATTACATTTGTTCGTTATCGTATAGGAATTTTACTAATTTAAATCTATAACATATCTTTATCATTGTATGCAAAATCGTGGCAATAGTGTTACATGCTAATTTGATGTAGTTTTTTAAAGATTAGTTTTTTTTGCACGCTGTAAGTTAAATCAGGCGGTTATATTAGAATTGAGAGCTGGATTTGTAAGATGCGAGTTAATTCAATTTGGCATTTTAAAATGTGGTTGGTTTTAGCATGCTGTAAGTTAAACCAGATCAGTATTTTAAAACTGTAAGCTGGTTTTCGCAAGCTGTAAATTATGATTTGATTGTTTGGGATTGATTTGGTTGATTGCTTTATTAAGATTGATCTGATTGTTTGATTTGATCGAACGTGATTTGGTTGAAATTGATATTATGTGGCTCTTGTACCGCTGAATTTGTTAACTGGTTTCGGTGACTCATCTTTAATAATCATATTTGGATTTCTACAAAAGGAACTTGAATGTAAATTGTATTTAATATCTGTATAAGAATTTAACTTTTATTTAGGATTGAGACTTTGTGTCATGAGCATTTACTTCTTCATTTTAGTACTTATACCCTAGAGCATATACTTAATTAAATAACACGATGGTTTGTCAAGTTATACATAAAACGTGTATCAGCCTTAAAAATAATCTGCGGAATCTAGCAAGTATTAAATAATAATATTAATGTCGCACGTAATTCAGGTGTTTACTTTAATTTCATAAGGGGATAATCAACAATAAACATCAACGTTGGTTAGTATTGTTTTAGTAATAATCTCTAATAATATTAATTGATATTTCGTGGTGTATATGTCTTATAAATGAATTGATTTATTGTTGTACGTATCTCTTTCTACAGGATATGATAGGAAAGCACATAAATTCCCCAGGATATAATGTTTATAATGGTTAATTTGACTTGTTACCGCCAGATGGCTTTAGCAATCTAACCTCAGTTAGAAATAGCAACTGATAATTTTGTAATTTCTTTTGTAAATTCTATATGTGTTGGTATAATATCGTCAATACAAAGTCCTTGCACGTAATTAGAGTACATCGTGGTTTATTAGAGGTATCGTAAATTTGCAAACATAAAGTATATTCCCGTATAGGTTGATACTTTTTTTTAGAGCTATTGACGTATTAAATGCACAAATGTGTTGGAAACATCAGCTGGTTGCAGGTGAAGACTAATTAATTAATGAGTGAGCAGTAAAAATTATATGAGGAAGGAGAAGTCGGAAGTAATCTGGCGAAAAACTACATAGGTTGGTTTATAAAATAGTGTTATACTTGTGCATCAACTTTACTCACCTAACGATTAAAAGATATTTATAAAATATCATTTATATACGTAGGTGCTTCATCATACCAAAAAGGTTGTTCATAATGCCAGTATAATCACAAACCATTTTAGATATTATTAATAATTATGCATTCATCTTTTCATGCACCAATTGATAAAATTATTGTTTTGTTGGAAGCCAAAATGTTCAGTTATTGAATCTTATTTATGCATAGGTCATATTTTATCTTGAAAATACTTTCGAGTTCAAAAAATTTCATTATAACATATTATAATTAAATAATAATGTATTAAGAATTTATGTCTTTAAATACCCATAATGTGTTAACCTCTTATTAACGATCTAATTATGCTTGTCTTAACCTTTTAATCAAGTTTTTAAATCATTAGGCGCGGAAAATGATTTATTCGTTTTTTTATCTTGTGATAAAGTTCAAAATTTATTTTGCGTTCCTATTGAATTCATTATAATTGTGCTTTAATAATATTGTGCTTTGTAAAATTATTTTTTTCTTAAGTTGGTAACATTTGCCTACAGCGTTTTAAGGCTAATTTTACCACTGTGTATGCATTATAGGCCAACGTAGTTTGCTTCTACACTTTGTATGTAAGACAAAGATATACGCAGGTCTGCACTTCAACTATTAACCATGTGTGTGAACTTCAAATGCGCACGCCATCTGGACGCTGTAGTCCGAACTAAACTACATAAGTTTTGCAAGGTTTTCTGTATTTTACCAAACTTCTTCACATAATAATAGAAACAAAAATTCAAAAAGCTCCTATAACAGTACTTTATACTGTTTCATTTCTTTAATCAAATTTGTCATACACTAAATTTACAGAGGTACTTTTTACTTCTTCATTCAAAATCCACGCACGTAATCATCTGTTCAAAGTCATTTGATAGAAAAACGTTGACACTAAATTTGTAATTACCACTGAATATTCAACGTATACGAGTTTCCTTTATTTTAATTAATAAATTCTGTTTTAAAAAATGTTGCCGCACTAAAATTACATTATTCCATAATTAATTGTTAGCCAAACTTAAAAACACATTTTTGGTATCTAAAATTACAACGCACAAATGATTTGCATTTTTATTAAACTCTGACCAAAATTAATCTTCTTGGTTAATTTTACACAAATCTATACAGGTATAATTACGGCTTTATCGTAGATAAATTCAAATCAAGGCTACTACGATTTCTTAATCGCGACAATCATTCGCTTGTTTATTAGTCTTACAAAAACCTAAACGTAAACATGTACTATACATTGTCATTCTACTAACAAAAATATAATGTACAGAATAATTCTGTTAACCAAGGAAGGTCGAATGTTGATTCAAATATTAAATTTAAAATATCAAATGAAACACGTGCAGATTTCCAAAATTTATTGTTTCTTTGGATAGGTTTAATATCCTTAAGTCGTAAGGGTAACTCATATCGGCATAAAATACAGTACCAAACGTCTCACTAAATTGCTTCAGTTTGTTCAAAAAATTATAAAAACACACAAAAAACCCAGCAGCTAGCAAGTAACGGATTAGGTACAGAACATTTCCATTAAATTTCCATTTAAGAAAGGGGCACCATGAATTTCTCTGAATCTGACCTAAAAAATTCAAAAAGGGAACACTAAAAGAAATTTAACACTTACAATATAACTGCAAGCACAGGTAAAACACAATAAGTGAATACCAAGTTTGTTCGTTCTTACAATAATTGAAATAAATAGCAATAAATTGACCATTAGGTAAAAATTCAATGTCCACAACTCCACTGAAATTGGAACCCAACAGTGACTACCAACTTGACATTGGACCGAGACTGTTGCACTTTTTTTAGTGGTGGAAATCCCTTCCAACTTACTGTGATAATTGAACTTTCGTTTCAATGTCGTATCCGGGTATTTATAGTGTCTGCAGCATCTACAATGTTTACAGTGGGCATAGCGACCACAGTATTCACAGAGTTTACAGTGTTCGAGTGTTTAGGATGTTTACAGTGCACGGTACTTGGGGAATCTACAACGTTCACAATGTATATATGGTCTAATATTTGTTGTGTACATAGCATCTCCAGTTTCTACAGTGTCACAGTATTTACAGTCTACCGTATTTTAGGTGACTGTAAAGTGTACGGTATCTATTGTGGTCTGTCCACGGTGTCTAGGGTCTGTGGAGTCAAAAGTCTCCTCAATGTTTACTGTGTCTGCAGGGTCTACACAGTCTCCAGTCCCTACAAAGTCCACAGGGGATGCAATGTTTAATGTGCACAGTCTGCACAGCGGCTGCAGTGATTTCATATCTATACCGTTTACATTGTGTGACCAGTATTTACAGTGTATATAGCATCTACAGCGCTTATAATGTGCATAGCAACTAAAGCATCTAGAATCTTACGTTGCCTATAATGCCTACAGTATCTACAGTGTCTATAGTGTTTTTAATGTCTATGTGTCTATAGTGTCTATAGGTCTATAGTGTCTATAGTGTCCATAGTGTCTATAATGTCTATAGTGTTTATAGCGTAGATAGTGTCTATAGTGTCTATAGTGTCTATAGTGTCTATAGTGTCTATAGTGTCTATAGTGTCTATAGTGTCTATAGTGTCTATAGTGTCTATAGTGTTTATAGTGTCTATAGTGTCTATAGTGTCTATAGTGTCTATAGTGTCTATAGTGTCTATAGTGTCTATAGTGTCTATAGTGTCTATAGTGTCTATAGTGTCTATAGTGTCTATAGTGTCTATAGTGTCTATAGTGTCTATAGTGTCTATAGTGTCTATAGTGTCTATATTGTCTATAGTCTCTATAGTGTCTATAGTGTCTATAGTGTCTATAGTGTCCATAGTGTCTATAGTGTCTATAGTGTCTATAGGTATCTATAGCGTCTATAGTGTCTATAGTGTCTATAGTGTCTATAGTGTCTATAGTGTCTATAGTGTCTATAGTGTCTATAGTGTCTATAGTGTCTATAGTGTCTATAGTGTCTATAGTGTCTATAGTGTCTATAGTGTCTATAGTGTCTATAGTGTCTATAGTGTCTATAGTGTCTATAGTGTCTATAGTGTCTATAGTGTCTATAGTGTCTATAGTGTCTATAGTGTCTCTAGTATCTAAAGTATCTATAGTGTCTGTAGTGTCTGTAGGTTCTGTAGTGTCTGTAGTGTCTGTAGTGTCTGTAGTGTCTGTAGTGACTGTAGTGTCTGTAGTGTCTGTAGTGTCTGTCGTGTCTGTCGTGTCTGTAGTGTTTGTAGTGTTTGTAGTATCTGTAGTGTCTGTAGTATCTGTAGTATCTGTAGTGTCTGTAGTGTCTGTAGTGTCTGTAGTGTTTGTAGTGTCTGTAGTGTCTGTACTGTCTGTAGTGTCTGTAATGTCTGTAGAGTCTGTAGTGTCTGTAGTGTCTGTAGTGTCTGTAGTGTCTGTAGTGTCTGTAGTGTCTGTAGTGTCTGTAGTGTCTGTAGTGTCTGTAGTGTCTGTAGTGTCTGTAGTGTCTGTAGTGTCTGTAGTGTCTGTAGTGTCTATAGTGTCTGTAGTGTCCGTAGTGTATGTAGTGTCTCTAGTATCTGTAGTGTCTATAGTGCTTATAGTGTCTACAGTCTTTACTGTGGCTACATTGTCTGCAGTGTTATAGCATCTAACATGTTTATAGTGTCTGCGGTATTTAAGGTGTTTACAGTCTACATTATGCAGCGTCTACTGTGTCGACAATGTCTACAGTGAATGTGGTGTCTACAGTGTTTACGGTGTCTACAGTGTCACAGTGATTAAGGTATCTCCGGTGTCTAGGGTGTTGGTAGAGTCTAAAGTTTTTACAGTATCCGTTTTGTGTGCTATGTCTACAATGTTTACATTGTCGATAGTGTCTACAGTGCTTACAACGTTTAATTTTTACGGTGGATACAGAACCTGCAGCATTTACATATCTACAAACAATGAGCAATTTATGAAAAAAACCATTCTGAGTTCTGTAATGTAAGTATGGGTTTATCGATTTTCCATAATGTTCTGCGGTTTTATAAATACACAATTATAATGCAAGAGGTTCAATTGAATAAGGTAGAAAGTAGTGTAAAGAAATGTGCGATTTTGTAATTTGTGTGCCTGAACGTAATTAATCATGGTGATGCTAACATGATAGTATTGATTATCACAAGTAAGCAAGTGCTTCAAAATTGTGCCAGTTGCAATTTAGAAAATCGTCCGTCCTGTGGAAAGAGTTTAAACGTTCAAATGACCGTTAATTTATCATATTAAAAAAAGTAAGAGATAAGACCATTTTTAATTGGGAAATGTTATCACAATTTGCTTCCTTCCAGTCTAAATGTATGTATAAGTATTATTAGCAAAGGTTGAATTTATTCTTTATCGTTTTCTTCTGTTATTGATAAGCATGATAAGAAATTGTATTATTAATTACGTTATATACTTACCTAATGATAAGATTTATTAAAATGAAATAAACGGAAAATGGAAAATTTTATTCATATTAAGTAAACGTGATCTGATTTTTTAGAGCTGATCTTATTATTGTACAATTTGTTAACACGAGATACGGGGGTTTTCCCATAAAGAAGGCTTTGGTATATTGTTTGCTGCGACTTGACATACAATAAATTAACTGATTAATTGTGTATAAAATAGGAGTAGATGTATAGCTACTGTTTATAACAGTATTCGTGTTTATTTCGGCGGATTGTTCTTCAATGCATGACGAGTCAATTAGGTACGTTCGACGTTAAGACAGATTGCAGTTGTTTGTGCATTGTGTCAATTAAAAGCGATTTTTTTGATTTACGAACAAATAAGGTTTGTTGATACATTGAACTTTCCGTATATTTGGAAGGTTACATTCTTCATTTTTGGTTTCTATTAATCTAAGGTCAATATTTCCGCTCCGTAACACTTCGACCATGTGAATTATATTTTCATTTCTAACTTTTATACAGGGTGTTAAGTTTCAGTCCGTGACCTACTTAAGACGCTTATAAATACAGACAAATAACCTAATTCTCGTATCAACTATCATAAATAATAAACAGGGTTTCTGATAAAAGTTTAAGGATAGAAATGTCATTTATAAAATATGATTATGTAATGTATAGATCCAGTCGATAACTTGGTAGTTCCCGCAAGCTCTTAACTTTTCTTTCATGTGAGTATCTGCACAACTACCCAAAAATGGAGTGTCGCCTCAAGGTTTATATTGTGCGTTTTCTTATTCCAGCATAACTTTATGCCTGTATAGGTTTAGATCTCTGTGGTATCAGAATCGTTATCCCAGAAGATCGAAGGTAAACGTTTTCATTTCTTCCTCAATGTGGAAGACGGGCTGCTTGAACTTTACAAGCTCTATTATCCTTAACGATGGATCCACAATAGTATGCAGGGTGTTTCAGCAAGACCTAATCATTAGAAGTATCCAGAGAACCATGGACTACACAAATCTGAAGAAATGACATAATCTTTACCCATCTGATCTACCTTTGGAAAATATTTTCAACTTTGTGGAACTTCCGGTTATACAGAATTAGCTATCAATTTCGTTATTTTAAATGGAACCTCCTATTTTTTCGCCATTTTCGGATTCCTCCTTGATTTATAATATTATTCCAATAATAATAAATTCTTTGCCTTAGAAATGGATAATAATATAACAAAAAAAAAGGGGGTGCGAATTACACCGAATTCGAGAAGCAATTGCTTCTCGGCTTAATTAATCGTTACGTATTATTTTAATTAGATATAAAAATAAGTAGATATTGTAACTTCAATTAATACAAAACCTTGGAGTTGAATCCATTCCTACATGATACCATTTCTTGCTTGTCCTTCTTTCAAAACCAATGCAATCCATTTCCATATTTTAGTTACCGAAACATATTAGAGAATAAGAAGACGGATTTGTTTATATTATAAATAAATATGATTGTGTACGTATTACTTACTTGTAATTGTTTTGGTATTTATTAAAAAATAAAAAAAATTGAAAATAAAAAAATATTTTATGTATTGTAATAATAGTTGCTCTTAATGAAAATACAATGAAAATTTATTAAAATTTAATAAGAATAGAACAAAAACTGAATTTTCTGAATTTTAAATCGAAAGGAAATTAATTTAAGATGTCGATATTGCTATCTCAAATCTAAGAAAGATTTAGCGGCATTTGAGACTAGCTTAACCTTAATATTTTGTTTATGCAACCCGATTTTTAGTTTAAGAACGTCTCAACTACTTTAAGAACGTCTGAAATTTAAGACCTTCTTAAACATGGCGGATGACGTTTATGCAACCGAAAATTATATTTGAGACGTTCTTAACGACTTAAGAAAGCCTTAAAATTTAAGATAGGCTTTATGCAACCGGCCATCTGTGACGAAAAATCCAAACAAAATTAAACAGTTTCTAATATATAATACAAAATTATAATCATAAACTAATAAAAATATATAATTATTAATAAATTGACCAAAAAAGAAATCAATTTCTATATCGATTAGTGAGTTGTAATATTTTGGTATGGTTATATTAGTTTATGATTTAGACATGTTGCCATGTTGCTTTTTGTATTTTGGATAAATTTCTGATTGGTCGAGAGGAAAATGACTACTGCGCATCTTTGGGGTTGCTACACCTGTCTTATTACATCATTGTTGGTACAGTTGTCAGCGTAAGATAAATATCAATTCCATTACACACCTAGGTATGCAAAATGATACTTTCAAATATCAATTGAAGTGAGCAATGCCTACTTTTCTAACCGGCCGGGAGAAAAAAATTAAAAATACGTTTCTAAGTAGATTCTACTGTTTAACGTTTATATAAAATCTTGAATAAGTACGGCCGTTTTAAAGTGTAAATGTATATTAAAATTTAAAAACGATTTTAACAAAATAAAAATTAATTTCCTGGTTGGAGGTTAGAAACTTTCCTCTCTTGCATTACCAGTCGTCACTTACCCATGGGGCTGGTAGGTACTGTCATGTTTAATTTGTACTATTAGCATATTGTTGAATTGATACAGATTCTTAATGTTTACCATTTGTGTTTATTTTTAGGTCGATAATCAAACTGAAATTACGTATATATGCGTTTTTCACAAATTTTATTGATGCTGCAGCATACCAATCGAAACTCTTAGTTTTAAAGTTAAATTAAGATTTCGTTATTGTGTAAATAAGAAACATTTGCAAAATCAAAAACTCTTTTTGATGAAAATCATGAGTCGGTAAACAAAAGAACATAGGACATGAAGGAAGACAGTAATGTGCTGCCGATGTCAAATTGCGCATGCGTTGTCTACATAAATAGGTCTTTAATATATGGTTTGAATACCACCTTCAATGTCCAACTGCTAGAGCGCTGGTGGTGTAGCGGTAGGAGTTATCTTTTATGCTATTGGTGCGAGTTCGATTTTCGGCTCGTGCACTTTGTTTTTCTCTTAGGTTACAGTAGTTTTGTTTATCTAATCTAATTATGTTAGGTTACAGTAGTTTTGTTTTTCTTATCTAAAATAGATGACGTCACACATCGGCACCATCCTCATCCTTCATCCTATGTTTCTTTGTTTACCGTCTCCTCTCTTTTTGTCAGGTTGGAATTTTAATAAATTATCTATAATGTACCCAAAGGAAGTAACTTTCGATCTGTTTCGCATGTTTGGTATGTGTGATAAGATTGTCGAAAGAACTTGTCAATACGTCAACCTGAAGTATCAGCAGTGGCCAAAAATGGATGGGAATAAGGTTGTTAAAATCAGAGAAAACCCTTTACTGTATCATGAAAGACGGAGCTCCATCATACCAAGAAAATTCTTTTCAAAGAAAAAGATAACATTAACACTCTTGGCTACTTTAACGCATATTCCAAATATTCCATCCGAGGGGCTGCAGCAGAATTAGGCGTTTCTTAAACATACGTGCGGCCATTTACATCATGCGTGCGGTAAAGTAACTAAAACGCTCGCTTAGTTACCATGGAAACCGTAATGAGGAAACGTCTAGTGTTTCTGCGACCTTTGACAAGAAAGTTGTAAGGTCCTGTCTATAAAAGAAAAGAATTTATAAACAAACTACTGGTTATTCAAAACGAGGGTTGCGCGAATCTAGGTCACTAGTGAAAATCGATATCCCGAGTTCACTGTGGTACGCATGACGGTTGTACCGGTCTAATGCTTGCTTCCCTTTACCTTCAGTACTTTCTGGAAGACGGACAGGCGTGTATGCTTCGTGAAGCAATTTACTTTCGCGATGTATTATGTTCGAAAATATGACTTCTTTAGAGGTTTACTTTTGCATTAAATTTAGACTAGGCGGATTATACACGTTTGGTTGTATAATTAATATATAGGCGCGTTATCTTCTGGGATGTAATTTTATGGTGGTGATTTCCTTTATGCAAACGAAGGAAATCTTACGTAGATACCAACGAACGTTACTTACTTGTATACGTACAAAACACGTATTTATTAAAGGCGGTTTTTATACTTGCGGAATAAGCTGGTGGAAAACAATTAATTGATTGCTTTCTTGAAATTCGTTTACTAAGAGCGTGGTCATTGATGTACGGTTTTCTTCTACTACAGGTCTTTGACGGATACTCTACGTTTAATTCGTTTGTGATTACAGGCACTTCGGTCTTTGCCAGCGAGCTGGTGAATTCAGGTGTTTAGAATGTAAGTGAGAGTAAATGATAAAAGCTGCAGGTCTATACAGTCCTACTTAGCTCTCGTCGTCAGGTATATGTTAGCGTGGTGGGTGTATACTCCCGACTACCTCGTGGCTTTTGCCCGTAGCGGTCTGGGGTTTGGTGTGTGTTTGCGTTTGTGATCTCTCGACTACCTCGTGGGTTTTGCCCGTGGCGGTCTAGGGTTTGGTGTGTGCTGGTGTTTGTGATCTCCCGACTACCTCGTGGCTTTTGCCCGTGGCGGCGCGGTTTTTATAGGAGACTCTCGGTAGGCGGTGGTGGCTTCTGTTTGGGGGAATCCTATTTGTAGTTGGCGGAGATTACTCTGACGTATAAAACTTTCGATGTTTTATGAAATCTACGTTGGAGTGGAAACAAATTAATTTTTGTTGTGCAATCAAACGAAATAATGAGAAATATTAAGTTAGGTACTGAGTAATACGGAATACTAAGAAATATTAGATTAAGTCTTGCAAGTGTTTGAATACTAAGAAAGCTTACATCATTTCTTTTACGAGGGCTGATTGTTAAATAATTAATTAATTAAAAAAATTTTGAAGTAATGACTTGCGGTTCGTTACAAAGTATACAGGCAGACAGATGTCGCCAATTTTGTGACCAGCGCGTGATGTTAAGATCGTTCTTGTACAATAAAAATGTCTTTCCGTGAAAATTCAATGGTGTTATATATTTAATTTTTTCTTTGGTTTTATATAACAACCATGGTTGTTGTGTTTTTTTTTATTTTGTAATGTCATTCTAATAAAAAATGGAAATCGATGAAATACTTCAAAGAAATAATATCAATTTTAAATAGGTACATAACTACATGATTACATTAAATAAAACGAATTACCAACTTTAGTTATTCAAAGTAGTAAACAGTTAGTTACTAGTATTATAAACTCTCACCACAAGGTGGTGTCCGAAGTGCTCACCGATTTTTAGCCTTAAAGACAGTGTGTAACGTGAAAACCAAACAGTGCAATGGTTATATTGGTTTTAAGCTACTAGTAATAAACTGTAAAAAAGTAAGCAAGTAGTATTATCTCTGCCCGATGCAATTGAAATAATTTACTGTTTTAATAACTACTCTAGTAGCTTCCAAGTAGTTTTAACCTAAAATAAAAGACGAGATGGGTGGAAGTGGAAGAGTAAAAACTCCCGTTATAGTGAACACTTTTATTCATTATAGTTTACAATCAATACCAGTAATATCAGTGAACATTCATTACTCAAACAGGCCACATCTAAAATGTCTGAATCGATTACAAGAGCTGCACAAACCTATCTTCATCTACTGCATCAGTGGTAGTGCTATCAGGCTTGGCACGTCGGGTTCTTGTATCATCAACTGTTCTATGCTTTCGTAGTCATGTTTTAACTCATGGCTCTGGTTTCAAGTTTTGAATTCTTGGGCCATTTAGTTTGATAAAAGCAGGGCTGAAACATGTGGTATTGTGAGTTTTGTTCTAGTTGGCGTTATTATGGTGTTCGTGTGGCTAAAGCCTCGCTCACATTCTGCTGAACTGCATGGTATGAGTTTGGAACAATTCAGTAATGGACATAAATCCTTCGGTACAACAGAACTGTTTTCAAGATAGTCTCTGAAACTGTTTTTTATTTTATTTTATTCAACTTGAACCTTGCACAAAGTTTAGAAATCTTAGGTTCACCGTATCCAATGGGTTTTGATGTCGGCCAGTTGATACTTTCCAGTACTTTCAGTTCAGATATAAGTGAATCGTATTCTGCTTCTGCTTGTTGATGAGAGAGGCCTACAGATGATTTTGATGATTCGTTACTGATTCTGGTTGTTAAGACACTTCTTTTCATATTATTATGCAACTTGACAACAGTTGTTGGTGGTTAATAGATACCATTATACCACTTTCTGTTATGGGGACGCCACTATAGTTACCTTCAGCTTGTGCGATTTTAGCCTCAAGGCATTTAGTAACTCAAAAAACCTCATACTTCTTCTAATGATTCTATCTGCATAGACGACTGTTGTATTTCTGTTTTGGAGGCTTTCAGATAATATTGTAAGTTGGTTAATACTAATAATAATATTACTGCCAAATCAGATAAGACTGGGGACGATGAAAGACATTTAACTTACCCATTATACATGACTCGTTTAGTTGGACTTCTACTTTTATCATCTTTTGCTTTATTGAAGTGACAGTATAAAGCTTGATATCCGTACCATACAGCAGTCAATGTATTGACAGTGCTGGCTACCCATCTAATCCCCAATATGCGTCCAATTTTGTTTAGTTGCAGGTCAAGCTCATTGGCACATTCAGCTAATTCTCGTTGGTTTTTGGAGGATTTGCGATAAAGCGAGTACAATTTATCCATAAACATTTGGAAGTGGTTGATTGCCCCTACTTCACTGATAGAATCACTCATAGCTACTTCTATTCGATGGTTCATGCAGTGCCAGGCAGCTATGTTAGGATATTTTCGAACCAGTTACTCTGCCACGCCAGATTGTTTCCTTAACATAACATAACATAAGCCATCACTAAATCCATGCTTATTCAAGCAATCGATTACAGCATTAAAAACTGCATCTGCTGATTAGTTTGACAGTTCTACTAAGTCTAAAAATAACGATTCCGGTGGAAACTCTTTACTGGTCTCACACTTTAAATAAATAATCAAAATAGATTTTGCCTCCAAACTTGTGGATTCATCAATGATGACTGATATATTCCCTGGAACGTCTAAAACCTGTTGGATACTCCTTTTTTTCATTTCGTGTGAAACGTGGCACAGCTCAAAATGATCAGAAAATGGTCTATTATTTTTCGCTAAGTAGTATGCCGATATAAATATTTTCATAGTTTATTCCAAGTGAGATGCAGGAGGGAAACGTCTGCACTCAATTTACAGCCTATTTTACCATTTTTGCAAATGAGCCAAGGAACCGAATCCTTTTTACGATCCTACATTTCCCTACTCCATGTGGAGGACCAATCAGTTAGAACTGTATTACTGTCTGGTTCTAGGTGTGATTCAAAATCACTGTCAATAGACATAGATAAAACATCATGTTTTTTTTTACATTAGGCCCAGGCTGATCATTTCTGCCATCCACAGATGACATATTGGTTTCAGCATCCAGTTCCAAGGTAGTCCTACCATGTTTAAATACTATACTTTGTGAACTATTTAATGAAGTTGAATGAACTGGAACACTTGTCTCTGGTTCTGAGGTTGATGCTTCACTTTCATGTTTTCTAAAAAAATGAAACTAATGTTTTTTGTGTTTTTTTAGACGCCATTGTAATACGTAGTCTACATTAAAACACTTGTACAAAGATAAACCAATAAACTTCACGCTTTAAAATTTACCACGGTAAAACACTGCTGGTGAATTTACAATAGTACTGTAAAAATATAAGGCAACACACTGGGCGCTTGAAAACGTAGATCACTATAAAACACTGCAGGTGGAATTACTGCATTGCGCCGCGTAGCTGTGCAGAATGACACACTTGCAAAATGGCCGGTACGACTCGCTGATTTACATCAAGCAATCAAATAAATTATAGTTGAATAGACATTAATGACAAATATATCACATTATAACAATTTAATAGTTTGTAAAAGGATTTAGAGGCGGGGTAGTCAGTTTGTCGGTCGTACTGACTACCGCCTCTAAGTCCTTTTACAAACGATTAAATTCCAATTTAAATTGTTATAATGTAATATATTTTTCATTAATTTTTATTTAAGTATAATTTATTTGACAGCTTGATGTAAATCAGCGAGTTCCCAATCAGAACTCTTTATTTTAATCTCCTGTTGATCTGATACTTATGAAGAAATATAATTTAAGGCCGTTTTTTAACTTTTAAGAGTTTTATTAATTCCAATGACACTTCTCTATTTTTTTTACCTACTACAACTAATCAAAAAAATAACATATATAGGGTATAAGATAACCATTTTCTTCACAGCTATTTAAAATCGTTAAAACCCATTCAGCCATTATTGAGTTATGACTCGGAAAAAAACACGGGTCGCCTATTAATGTATAGGATTCTTGGAAAAAGCAGAATGGGAACGCCGTTCCCATGCGTTCCCGCCCCACTACACCTCTTATAATAATGTATATTTAGTAAATAATTCGCAGTATCTATAAATCACATTGGTGAACAAATTATTGCGTTAAATAAAATACATACTACAAAACTTTAGTTACGGAAAACGATTCAAAACTTGGTTGACAATTCAATTGTCAAATAAATTCTTGACAAAGGGAACAAAGGACGTTCCCGAAACGTTGAATTAATTTTTACGTTTATTTACACAAGTTTTAAAGAAAAATTGTCTTATTTAAATATATATATATATATATATATATATATATATATATATATATATATATATATATATATATATATATATATATATATATATATAGTGGTCGTAAAGTAAGGAATAAATTCAATATCTCGTAAGCACAATTTTTTCAAAAATCGCTCGGACCCGTCGATTTTATAGTTTTCAGGGCATATTTTGCGAAAAAATTTTATACAGGGTGTCTCAAAAGATTTGCTAAAAAATTTTTTTCAAATTGCAACCCAATCTTTTTATTGCATTTTGGATTTCCCTTACAATTCTAAACATTTGTCATGTAGTATGTGCTATACCTAAGTCCAAGCGTTTTGGAGTTATTCGCATTCAAAACTTAAAAATTGAAAAGATCATGAAGAAAACGAAAATAAAATAATTTTATAACGTTTTATTATATCGAAAAGATTCGTAAACTTAAAATAATTTTATTTCAGCAAATGTTCGAAATGTCCTCCGTTAGTCAACTGACAATAGCCTAATCAATCTACAAATTCCTGCTGTACATTTCGAACTATTTCGGGCGTTACTTGACTAACACTAACATTTCGAACATTTGCTGAAATAAAATTATTTTTAAGTTTACGAATCTTTGTTTTCGATATAATAAAACGTTATAAAATTATTATATTGTCATGATCTATTTCAATTTAATGAATGCGAATAACAAAAGCTTATATATAACATGCTACATGACAAATGTTCAGAATTGTAGCAATCAAAATGTTATAAAATTGCAGTTTGAAAAAAAATTTTTAGAAAATCTTTTGAGACACCCTGTATAAAATTTTTTTCGCAAAATATGCCCTGAAAAATATAAAATCGACGGGTCCGAGCGATTTTGAAAAAATTGTGCTTACGAGATATTGAATTTATTCCTTACTTTACGACCACTATATATATATATATATATATATATATATATATATATATATATATATACATTAAGTATGCATGAACGGTGAGATTATGGATGAGTGCAGTTAAGATGGGATCAAAAGGAGTGGAGTTAGAATTCGGAGGGGAAAGTCACTGCCTTAGTATTCGCTAATAGTGATACAGTCATACAAGTCTAGGGAGATTGTCAAAAGAACAAAAAGTTACTACCGTAGCTTAACGTATGTGGCCTACATAAAACGGAAATTGTACATTCTTTACATTGACCATAAATGACATCATCGTGTCTTATCTGATACAATAAGATAATTTATTAACTAAATCTACGTAAAAATTAATAGAAATGCCTTCTCCTTTCTTCACTCTTCCAATATAAGAACAGGGGGAAAGAATGCAGGAGACGAAGAACTCAATTTCATAAGTAATCCAATGTGAAAACTTGATAATATTTACCTAATGCACTTTTCTCTTTCTTTTCTTGGCTGATGTATATGCAAACTTGTCGTAAAGTCAAAAAGTAACCATAACATCAATTTTTATCCATTTCATTTAACCTTTACAGAAAATCCCCAGCACTTTTTCATAAGTAATCCAATGAGAAGATTTGCTTTCGTGATGAAATTTTCTACGTCGTTCTTTTTCTTTACTGCTTTGTCATTTAAGTCGAAGCTAAATGGAATTGACCTCAAGATTGCTGCTTTCGTATCCAAGACCTGACGAAAATTTTCATGCCAGTGGGGTCTTCTTCCAACTGCATTATATAACCAGAAGGATCTGAGTTCATATCACTATCTTCATCTGAATCGGACGCTTCTAGTGCTCTAATAACATTTTGCCACACTGTAGAACATTTGAATAAAGCCTCAAGTCATAATTTCTGAATCATATCTTTTGATAGAAGTTTAGAACTTATTTGCTTACTGTAATAATTTTTACAATAAACCCATGCTATTTCAATTGGGTATATTAACAATGGTAAGGAGGTAATTGTAAAACTTCATGTCCATGTTTAATCAAAATATTTTCAACTACATAATTTTTCACTCTGGACCTAAAAGATTGAATTTTGTTCCACAGTTGTTTTTTTGTCGCTAGGGGAAACTAAAAAACACCAGGGTGTGGAAAATAGTGTTTTCTACCGACCGGTTAGAAAAGTAAGCATTGTTCACTTCAATAAGACAGGTGTAGCAATCCCAAAGATGCGCAGTAGTAATTTTCCTCTCGACCAATCAGAAATTTATTCAAAATACGAAAACCAACATGTCTAAATCGTAAACTAATATAACCTTAGCATACCAAAATATTACAACTCACTAATCGATATTGAAATAGATTTTTTTTGTCAATTTATTAATAATTACATATTTTTATTAGTTTATGGTTATTATAATTTTGTATTATACATTATAAATTGTTATAACTAATCCTGCATTTAAATATGGCGCTACATTCTTGATAAAAATTTGATTGGCTGTCTATTCTTCGGTCGGACATTATGCGCAACGCTACAGCTGGTCTATTTACATCATGGTGACAACTAATAAATGACAGTTCCGACCCACATACCAAGAATGAGATTAGATGTACTTTCAGGGAAATTTACGGAAGGCAAGATTGAATTAAAAATTAACTGTATATTTAATAATTAATTTTATTGTTTTAGATCGCTGGCTTGTACATAACTTTAGAAACAAATAATAATTGACATTATTGTAATTAAAATGAAATTGAAAATTACAATTTGTACAATTTTGGAATGTAATTCCAGTTTTTAAATTATTACGAGGTTATGTGAGCTTCAGAATTCAATTCGTTAATTGAGTTTAAATATGGTGAACTTTCTTGTGGAGGCGCATCAAGAAATTGTGGATGTCGATACCAAGATGACCCTGGTTCTGATCACTGTACCATTTTAGCTATTTTTCTTTTCCCCTCTATGGAGTCCTCAACATACCCCTTGGCCACATTATCCAGTCCCCGTGACGCGGACTTTCTACGGAAGCAATGTCCATTATAAAGATAAGGATTTTCCAATTTAAAAAATTCCGCAATTTTTTTAGGCATTGTACCGAAGGTGTTGTGTCCAATTGGCGGTTTTGTTACCTTGCCATTTCGTACGCTTAAAAATAAACGTTGCTCTGAAGGCCGCATTGCAAGGTACCTTTTAAGAATGCAAATCCAGTTCGTTTCAATGATAACGAACTTCCTAGCAACCCCAGTTTTTGAGTCGGGGATGTTGATAACAACGTTATCCATTACCTTCAAATCCTGGATACTCATTTTTGTAAGCTCATCGCCTCTACAAGCCCCCGCAACACCTATAATTAAAGCAGCCTATAATTTTATACATGAATAACTAGATTAAAAACTGGCTATATGTACTTACTTTTATGGCAATAAATGCTGTATCTGGTGCTTCTTTAGAAAATGTATTGACTTGGGATATATCTAATATCAATAATTTTTTGGGTTTGTAGCCAATATTTCGGCGTTTTGAAAACGCCACTAATTTTACAAATTTCGATATATCCATGTTATCTTTTAGTTTTATGGTACTTTTAAGCATCGAATAAAATGACCAAACTGTGGATGATTTACATGTTAACGATTTTTGTTTAAAGTACGCTAATAAAACATTTTCATTTACTTTGGTCACATTTTTCTCATTACACCATGTTTTGAAATTGGTGTATGCTTTATTGTATCTGTCTTTTGAGGTCTCAGATAGTAAATTTTCAACCGTGGCCAAAGCAGCCTCTCGGAGTTCAGGAGGCGTACAGGACATTTTAACTGCCTGCCAAGCTGTTTTGATACAAAAAAAACACACTCAGTCTGCTACTCAATTTACACACTTGATAAAGCTGGAATTTTAAAGATTTTTATTTTTCTAAATACATCCAACAATATAATTCGTTAGAAACGTGGAAGTTGGTGTTTAGGCTTCTGAAAAACTTCCAAAAGTAAGTAGGTACCTAATAAAAAAAAAACGTTTGGACTAATTTAAGGGCTGATTTATCAAAAGGGAAATATCTCGAATCGACATGAAAATCAAGGTAGGAAATACGTATAGAAACTGACCATCGAGCACACGGCTAGTTTGTAATAAAATAGCAATCCAATTAAACAAAAATGATTCCTTAGAGGCACAATACCTATTTACTCTTGCAATGACTATTATTTGTTTTTAATTTTTAATATGTATCATAGTGAGACCGGCAGGGAGAAAAATAGTATTCAAACCTCGGATGAAAATGCTAATGTGAGGTAAAAACGTGATTGGTCTGCAAAATAGTAGTTTCTTACCTTGGTTTGAAATGTACTATTCCATGCATTCTTCTTGTTTAGAATCAGTACAAAAAATGTTCTTACGTGCTTGAAATACATCCGACACCGCTAGGATAAGTTCCCCATTACTTTTCCCGTTGCATTATTTTAAAGGTGTTTACAGCTTCTTAAAATTTGCAACTTTGTACACTTTACGATGACTTTTGGCTTAAGTAGGCAACGTAGCACGATTACTTTGACAGGACGGCTCGAAATCGAATTTTTGTCATTTTGATAAATAAGAGTAGCACTACAGAAAAAAATGTTTGGCCTGCTGTAATGCAAAATAAAATGGAACAGGGAATTGTAGAGTTGTCATTTTCAAAAAAATAAAAATTAAAAAGTAGTACATTAGCGCAGCAAAATTGTGAAATTAAATAAAATGGCTGGATGTAGGATAAAAAAGATGCTAAAAGAAAAGGTTCGTTTACGCATCTTTAACGTATAATGGATTAAGCATATAGCAAACATTTCGATAATCCGTAATAGTATATTGAGTATCAAGAACAGTAAGGGATGTTTATCGCTCAGCCCTCCAATTTGGCCGGAGATCGGTACAACCCTTAATGTTCGTGATGCTGATACTGTTTTTTGCACGATTGTATTAAATTTACCACAATTGAAATTATTTAATTTCTACTAAATAAACGAAAAGTCAAAAGTGACGAGCACGGTAAGTAATTACTTACCCGACTTGTGTATCCTAGTCACGAGTAAAAACAACCTTCTGATCTCGCAACAAACCCGGTAACTAACTAAAATTGTCCTATCGTGCAAAAATACATTTTCTTTAAATTTTCTCTGCGTTTCGTAATACTATTATTCAAATATATTCAGTCAAGTTTATGGTCCCCTCCCGCTTGTACGATATTTCATTTCTTGGTCAAACTAGGAATATTTCTGGAAGTTTTTATGAATCTACTGATGTATGTCTAAGATATTGCTGAAGAAGCGCGATATGCGCATTTTTTATAAATTATAATATCCCTTTCATAAGTGCTCTATCAAAAATAAAATTTTTAATGGTCAATTATTAATGATATTTTTATCATAACAGTTGATGATTTACACATACCTGCATTAAAATAGATGGTGATTGTTAGGTAATTATTAAAAAATTAGACAAATAATTTAAATAAGCTGTTTTTTTTTTATAAAATATTACATGCTATGCATACAAGGCTATTAAAAACACCTTTTTCTTCTAAATTAAATTTTTCCAAATGGTAACACAATTAACTCGTTTTTTAAACTTTATGTGAACTTGAAAATTTGCCAATTAAAATTGCTGTTACCAGATTGAAGGTTGTTCCAAGCAACCTTCACCTTCATTCAAAACTGGTTGTGCCTACAAGTCGTCTTGCAAGGATCGGAAATTTTGCACAAATTACTGTTTCCGTTTTTTTTTTCTACAAATCAACCCTAAAAAACCATTTTGTTTTTCTAAAATCCCTTGCAGCAGAACAGCACCAAAATAGTGCAATTTTACAAAAAATAATTAAATTATATGTCTTGCCAAATTTTTGTATAACAACTTTTATCATTATACAGAGTACATCATGTTATGGGAGCAAGCATCATAAAGGTTAAAACAGCAGATAAGTAAGTGTCTTGATAACATAAAAACTAAGAATAATTTAAGAAAAAGAAGGGGAACTCGCTACTGAGTAGATATAAACAATTTTATGTGGAAGACAGCGCCAGTTCACAATTTAAATGAGTTTCGTGTGCGCCATTAGGAATTAAGTGATTGTGTTTTTTTTATATATGCTAATTTGTGATTAATTTAAAGGTAATTAAGCTTTCAATTAAACAGTTCGAAATCCAAACCCGAGCAGTTCTCTTCCATCTCTGTATGCATAAGCGCTAAATTAAATATTTATCCCAGATTACCAGTTCTCGATTGTGATTACAATGAAAAATACATAATAAAGTGCAAAGTGTTGTAAAACAGATGTAACGGATGTAAATGAGATAAACGTCCACGTGTTGATGGTAACCCCTGTTTCAAAATTAAAATTTAACGTTTTTGCGATAATACTTTAATGAGTATTTACTATCAGATTTAAAAAAAGCAGTATTTTCGTAATGAAAGTAATTCAATAGTCTCGTTGAGAAAAATATGTTTTTATTTGATTTTGTACTTTCGTTTAACCAAGTCCATGGTCGTATATCTCCTCGATCTAAGCGTTTTCCTGCCACAAATTATTAAAACAATCGGAAATGACGCAATAATTAAACCACATTTTTTATGAATGGATAAAAAATATTAATTTGCAAACAATATTGATTAACTACAGGAATATGAAAAAATGTAGTTTTTGTTGACGGTCGAAATCGTAACAGAGAGAGGTCAGAGAACGTAGTCCGTGATCGCGCGCCTTTTTTTTTATAATAATAGGATTAAATGCGCTTTGAAAAAAAGTGCATTAAAATTGTTTTAATTTAGAAAAATAAGATAAATTAAATTTCTAATATACAAATTCTCATTATTATAATTAAGACCCCAAAATTTTTACCCGTTACCCGTATGAAGTCAGCGATAACTTTCTAGCTGTAGATTTTGCATATTCAGTGTCAAGTCTTAATTTCCATATGCAAATAATTTGAACGCAATATTTCATTAAAAAAATCCGTATAAAATGAAGGCCGCTTTAAACTAATAAAATTTCAGTGAGTGTATATTGTTAATTTTCTGAAAAAAAATGTAGTTCCTTTACAGGGTGTCTGCAAACTGCTCATCATACTTACTTATATCCAAAATCGCTTCTTTAAGTGAGAATTCACCCTCAAAATTCTGGCGGGAAAAAATTTATTGAAACAATTCCAATGTTTTGAATGCGTTTGATAATTTTTGATATTAGGTTTCTAGAGCACAAACTGTAGGGGGATGTGTTTAAGGTAGCTCCGGCTTCTACCTTCGGTTACTGAATCATGTGCGGGTGAAAAATGGCAATTTCTTAATCAATAAAGTACTGTACGGTACGGGTGAGTTTTTGAACAGATTTTTATAACCCATCGGTTAGAATATTAATAATAAACAAAAATAATACCAATCTAACCAGTATAGTCTTAGTGAAATGGCTCTTTAGAAAAAAAAGGCGCGCAAATAGTACTTAGGATTGCTACAGCATTGAATTTCTACAAAAAAATTACGTTTCCTTTAAATCCGTGCTAGATACGATTGTTAAAAATAATAAAGTAAACTTAAAGCGCAAATACCACAATTCTGTCAAAGGTTTAAACTTGAACAGGTAAACATTTTGCAATAACAACAAAAATATAGAAAACTAAGGAAATCACTTATTTTATCCTACGGTTACATGTGTGTGTATTGGTAGCGTGGAGTATAAAACAATCATAAATAACTAAATAAATAAAATAAATATAAATTAAATAAACAAATAACTAGCTCTAATCGAAAATCTAAATTAAAAATAACTGAACAATATTTCTTTCTCAAATAAATTATAGCAATATAATTTAAATATAAAATACTAATTTGAATTGTATGCTATAATGTTGACTTTACAACAAAGAATTTATCTAATTCAATGTTACGGAACTGGGGAAAAGTACTACCGAGTTGTTATCAGAAAATTCAACCAAAAATACCCGGAGGTTGCCATTTCGAATGCCGGAGCAAAAAACTTGGTAACTAAATTCCTTCAAACAGGCTCGGTTTTAAACCTAAAGAAGCCAAAGAAGTTGTTCGATGAAGAACATGCTGCTACTGTTCTCGACGTTCACTTCGCAACAGAAGTTGCAAGGTTGTCTTTAAGAAGGAGGGCACTACGAATTGGGATAGGTAAATCTCATTTACAAAGAATCTTCAAGGAGAACAAAATTTTACCATTTAAGCCGCAATTTTGGCAAACTTTAGAGAACGGTGATGAAGCCAAACGTCTGGATTTTTGTTTGGAAATGGGTAATAGAGTTTTGGAAGATTAAAATTTTCATAAACGAATAATGTTCTCCGATGAATCGACCTTTTCAACTAACGGAGTCGTTTCCTCCCAACATTGCCGTTACTGGAGTAGGACGAATCCAAACTTCCGAATTGCTAGTCGCAGACAATGTTTGAAAAAAGTTAATGTGTGGTGTACGGTTTCGTACCATGGAATTATTGGCCCATATTTTTTTTATCAAAATTTAAACCGTTATTCGTATTTGGAAATGTTGTAAAATTTTTTAACTGATAAACTGGATGAATTGCCATTGAACTACCAAATTGAAATGTTCTTCCAGCACGATGGGTGCCCTGCTCATTGTGCCGGTACTGTTCGCCAGTGGCTCAATACAGAGTTCCATGATAACTGGATAGGAAGAGATGGTCCCATTTTATGGCCGCCGAGAAGTCCTGATCTCACAATAATGGACTTTTATCTGTGGGGTCGTTTAAAACAAATTGTGTACAGTGAGCCATTAGACAATGATGAAGAGCAATTGAAAAATAGGATACGGAATGCTGTCCAATGCCTTTCAATCGAAGAAATAAGGCGCAGTTTCAATGAATTCAGAGCTCGCATTGAAATCTGTGCGGAAAAAGGAGGAGCATTAATAGTTCAGTTTTTTGAGAATTTCATTTCATTTTACCATCAATTGTTAAATTTATTAATTAAAACTTGTGAGATCAATTAGATTTTTCCTTTGAAACAAATCAATTTACTTCAAAAAATTATGAAAAGCTCGAATTTTTCAAGAAAAATGATATTATCTCGAGAACCGTTTGAGTTAAATAGCAAGTAATTTGTGTTTAGGGGGTTTGAAAACACGCAGGGCAAATCAGCAAGAATGAAATTTTCTGAGAAATCAAAAATAAGAGAATCTTCCCTCTTTTAAAGTCGATCCGGGGACATACTGTATATATATATATATATATATATATATATATATATATATATATATATATATATATATATACACACACACACACACACACACGACTAGGACAAGAACTAGTCTAACGCTGATGATGTGTGGTACGTGGGTGTATTTTGTTTGTTAAGTGTACACATTTATATCTTCCTTCTTTTTATTTTCTACTTCTGTCTATCTTTCTTATTGGGGCAGTAGGCATATAAGCGTCAGCACTTACCGGAGTAGTACGACGGTACCGTTAGGAGGGAATGCTGCAATGTCCCTAGTAACCGGTATGCTGGCTAATTTAATTACTAGAAATAACAATACGAATGACTCGGATCTACCTGGTTACAAGGGGCGGCCTGAAACAGACAGGATGACGATAGTGTGAGGAAAGAATGATGTGTTGGTACGTGGAATGTTAGAGGTATGCATGGCAAAAATTTGAAATTGGGAATCTAATGAATGAAAGGCCACTTGTGTATCGAAGACAAAGCGCAAATGAAAGGGTGCAGTGGAGATGAAGGATGACAGTCTAACACTTTGGGCATGAGTTGAGACTGAAATGCATGGATCTAAAGGAGTTGGAGTGATCGTAAGCGAAAAGATGTGTTAAACAGTACGAATTGGTATCCCCCGAGTAATGCGGGTTAGAATGAAAGTGGAATTTAGAAAAAAAATTCTCAGTGGAAGCTATGCACCGGTGAATGGAGAAAGAGTATGAGAACTCTGGAATATGTAGAGAACGTGTTGAACTTATGTAAGCCAAACGAGACGTGATACTGGGAGATATGAATGGATGTGCGCGTGTACATCGAGGGACCATAGATTCAATGAGAAGGGTGACCGCTTGGTGAACATCTGTGTGGAAAGAAACCTGTTTGTATCTAATACTTGGTTTAAACATAAAATTGTGCATATGTATACATGGTACACGGCAAAAGGGTGAAACTAAAAGTATGATTGACTTGATAGTTTATGATGAACGATTTAGAAATCTGGTGACAGATACAAAAGTAATGTGCGGATCGGAGTGTGGATCGGACCACTTTTTGGTTGTATCGAGAGCACGTTTAGGGCAAAAGTGAGTCTGGAAAGGAAAGAAAACGTAGTGCGAACGTTCAGAATTAGAGTAGATAATGATGCGAGAATGAAATATGCAGATGCTGTGAGTAGAGAGTTGAATAGGAAGGAGTGTGGAACGAACAAATAAAGAACAATGACATTGAAAGTGCGTGGATAAGCTTGAAAGACTGTGTTGTCAATTGTGCCATGTAGATATGTGGAAAACCGACTATAGGTAGACAGAAAAAATGTGCTTGGTGGAATAAATCGGTAAAAAATGTCAATTATTGCTACAAAAAAAGTGGGCTGAGAAAAAGCGATTGTATAAGGTGTACAGACTAGGAAACAAAGAAGTGAAGGAAGCAGTAAGAATAAGTAAGGAGGAAGTGATGACTGTGGAAGGAGAGAAACTGCAGAATGATTTCGTGGGAAACAAAAAAACTCTTCTGGAAATTGGTCCAAAATAGAAAACGTATCCAAAAATAGAACGCTACAAGAGTGATGAATAGGATAAACGAAATATTATGGGACGAGTGTGAAGTAAAGAAACGTAAGAATATTTCGGAAAGGTTTATAGTAGTGAGTAAAATAAGACTGAAGAGTTTAATAAGGAGAATGTAGCAGGAACAGTGAAGGAAAATGAGAAGGATATTGGGTTAAATGAAATAGAGAAAACGATAGGAGAGTTAAAAAACGGTAAAGGAGCAGGCGTGAATGAAATTACTGGTGAAATACTAAAATATCCAGGTGCAAAGCTTACACAAAGATTGGGTGAATTATTCAATGTATACCTTAAGTGTGGAAAAGTGCCGAGTGATTGGAAAAGCGCTATAACTGTACTATTGTGTAAAGGTAAGGGGAACAAGGGTGATAGCAAAAACTACAGAGGAATTAGTTTGCACGGTGTGCCTGGTAAAATATTTGGAAGAGTACTGATTGATAGAGTACGTGCAACTACCCAAACTAAGATCTTGGATGTGCAGGGTGGCTTTATGCCAGGGAGAGGATGTGTTGATCAGGTGGTTGCTCTCCAGCAGGTGATGGAAAAGTGTTTAAATGTAAAAAAGAAGCTGTACTGTGCGTTTGTAGATCTAGAGAAAGCGTTTGACCGAGTGAATAAGGAGAAACTGTGAAGAATATTAAAAGAATATGGCGTAAGTAAAGGTTTAATAAACGGAATAAGAGCGATGTATAACGGTAGCCGACCATGTGTTAGGGTGAGAGGAGGTGTGAGTGTATAATTTAATAGTAAACAAGGAGTGCTACAAGGCTGTGTGGTGTTAGGCAAACATTTACCGATACAAATGGTGTAATGGTTGGTGACGTAAATTTAGGAGTTCTAATGTACACAGTCTGAGTAAGTGAGAATCCGGAAGAGCTCTGAGGAAGTTTGATATAGTCTGTGAGATCATAGACCTAAAGTAAATGTGAACAAAGCAAAGATTTTCCTGTTCAATCGGGAAGGTAAAAGTACAGTAGACCACTGCATGATGAAATTGTGAAACAAGTGGACGAGTTGGTATATCTGGATAGAATGTTTACTACAGATGGTGCAATGCATATCGAGGTTGGACGGCGGGTCAATGTTGGAATGAAGTGATCTGAAGTATATGGACGATAATGAAAAACGAAAGCATAAGCGTAGCTACGAAACGAGCGATCTATAATGGCGTATTGGTCCCGTTAGTACTGTGTGGAAGTGAGACATGGGTATGAAATTCCTGAGAAATGCATATGGTAAAACGAGAAGGGATAAGATGAAGAATGAGTGTGTAATGAAGGAGTGTGGTGACGAAAAGAGGATGATAGATAAGTATAAAAGTAGTACACTACGTTGATTTGGTAACATCGAAGCAATGAACAACGCAAGATTAACAAAGCAGATTTATATGAACGAAGTTAGAGGTAATGCCGGGCCTGATAGGCCGCGTAAAACTTGGTTGAATGCAGTAGAATGTATGATAAAAGAAATTAAAAATAAAGGGGCATGTCAGAGATGTGTAAATCTTGCTGGAGCTAGGGAGTTATGCACTATGTAGGGATGGGAAAGCAAGGAGAAATATTTTAAAATAAACGAGGCAAGGATTGTTTTGCCTAGCCCGCAAGGGAATTTCGTTATTGTTATATTATGTTATGTTAGGACAGAAACTATAAATAGGGCGACACTAAAATTTTTAACACAGAATGGAACACCTTGTATACAGAGTGTTCGAAAATTGCACGGTCATGTTGAAATGGGTGGTTCCTCATCATAAAATTTGAAGAATAGTTCCTGTAAACTTTTTGAGATATAGTGTGTTAACGTAGTTAAAATTTGGCATTTGTTTCCATTGGCGTACCTACAGGATAGGGTCATATTATTTTTATCTTCAATTTTTTGTAACACCGTGTATATGATTTTTGTGCACGATTATTAGGGGACCTTTCAAAAACAAGCAAAAAAGTATTCTTGGTGTTTCCCATTTAACGTATCGTTTTGGAGTAAAACAGGTTAATCTTAAACTATGCAAATTACTTTTCGGACACTAGTGCCGCAATTTTTTTCTGTTATTACTCTAAAGTTGCTTACAGATTACTTATTAGTTATAACTAATGAATTTACTCTAAACCATTTATTCACAGCGTAAAATTTAATAGTGTTTATCCAACACCGCCTGATTATAATGTTAGAATCAGTTTCTTTTCTTCCACCTCCTTTAACCGTTCTTCCAGAACCTTCGCGTATATTTTGTAGGCCGTGTTTAGCAACGTAGTTCCTCTGTAATTTTTCATCCGATTCTTGGCTCGTTTTTTGTACACTGGGAAAATATGTCCTTCCCTCCACCTCTCTGGAAATCCTTCTCCTCCCATATTTTGTTTATTATTTCCGTCGTCCTTTTTGAAACCTTTTCTCCTACGTATATCCACTCCTCACTTTCTCATCTTCTCCTGCCGCTTTCCCTTTTTTTTCCTTTATTGTCTCTCTTACTTTCTCTTTTTTTATTCCTTCTTCTTTTTCCTATATCTCGTGTCTTTTCTCACGTTATCTTCGTTCTCCTTCCTGTATTTTTTCTCCCTCCAGAGCGTCTCTGAAATACCTCTCCCATTCTTTTGTTTGTATTCCCGTTTGTGTTCATCTTTGCTTTTCTTTCTTTAAATAATTCCATACGTCTTCTTCTGTTTTTATCTCCTTAATTTGCTCTTCCTGTTTGTTTTTGCCTTCTTCCTTTTTACTTTATATTTTCCTGTATATCTTTACTGCTTCTTTATATTCTTCTTTTTCTGCTTTCTCCGTTCTTTTATTTGATTTGTAGTTCCAATTGTTATTCTTTCTTCTGCCGTTTCATTTCTAAAGGCACTTTTTCTTGAAATTTTCTTTTTTTACGCATTAAATTAAAATGGCGCCCGTAAAAACATCGCAATCAGTGGTAAAACAATTATTTTTTATTCAAACATGTAGATTGTTTATTATATAAATTACGCAGACTTTATTTGAATTTTATTTGAATAAAGATTACTACAGAACTTTATCATTTTAACATATTGTTTTTAAATGCCTCTGAGTGGTATTTAACCTTTTATTATTCTTTTTTTACTCTTCTTTAGTAAATTTTTTATTACTTCACTTTTGCTTTTTTCCTTCGTTTTATATTTACTTGTATTTTTTTTTATTGAACAGGCTGGTGGTACTCATGAGTGAAGATGAATTATTGATGAATGAAATGGATTGTTGGCCCACATTTGGATAGTTTAATTTTTTCTTTGCGCAACACACTCAATTATCACCATTTTTAATTAGAAGTTTTACATGTTGTGACGTTATGAGTTGGTTTTGTTGTTCTCTTCTTCACCTTGGTTGCTTATTAACCATATGTGAATGTATTCCTTACATTTCAATTCCAACCAGAAAGATTTAAAAAAATATTTAAGAATACGGATTTATTGTGTCGATTATGACAATTTCTTGCACTTTCACAAAGGTTGCAAACCAACCCTAAATTTATTTTTAGTTACACTTGTTTATTGTTTTGCTTCTTCTTTGCCGATAACTTACGTTAATATCCTATTGAATTTATTTATTTTCTAATTATGAACTTTTTTGCACAGAGGGAAAGTAATTGGAATCGTAAAAATTGGAAAATTGAACTAGGACCGGAAATATCTAATTTAAGGTCCTCTGTGTCCAAAAAAGTGGTTTTTGAAAACTGTAAGTGTGTGTTTAGAGGTGTGCGGGCGTTTTTTTCGTCCTCAATGACTCAAAAAGTCTATTGCGTCTGAATTCAAATATGACACAAGTGTTTAACACCTAAATGACCAGTCCTAAGTAGGGATTACATGAAGATAATTACGTTAAATTCCTAGATAAATGCGTAAAACGCGTTAGCGGTTATGTAAGTGTTGAATTTGTTAATTTGAAATATACTTTATTTCGGTTTCACAAATTATATTAATATTCCACTTTTTAAACTGCATCTCATATTACGCCTAAATTAAAACAAACCTTATTGTTATTTTCGTTGTGATTTGATACAAATCATAAAAGATGTTAAACTAGTTGTCCGACCTTCGTTAGATTGAATGGTAATCCGTAGAATAAAGGTTCGATCCGGAAAGAAAGTGAAGCTTTTCTGTACTTCAATAGACGTTTATATCTAAGGAAACTCAAAAATGTAAAAAATTGCAATTTAAATGTAATAAATCTGTGTTACTTCTCATTTAGTCGTTTCTTGTTGAATCTTCTCATATAATCGAATGTGCGATTGTTATGCCTTTTGCTACTGCTGCTTCGTTTGTAAATGTTTTGTTGACATTTTGATTAAATTAAAAGAGCGATCGCCTAATCATCCAAATTTTTAAACATTTATTTCTAACTGAAATATGTAGATTCAGGTTCAGACTTTTTTTGCTAACTAACATTAGAATTACAATTTCATTATTACACAAAAATAGTTGGTAGTCTTATGAGCTTTGGTTTCATTTTCTAAGATAACTGAAATTTCTATTCTCACATTTCCACTGACCTTGTTAATAAACGTACTTTTTTCGAATTATGTAATTGTAAAGTTTTTTAAAATTTCTATTTGTTTTTATATTATTTTTAAATCTGTATCATAACGTAGATGCTGTTTTCATACTCCTCCACACTTAATGAAACGAAAGCTTGATCTTATTGAACATAACCTATTTTATTATACTATTAGAAAATTTTACAATATTTTGAATTATTCGAATCGTTTACTTTTAGTTACTACATTTTTTTATTGCTTTAGTTAAGGTTTCTAACCCTGAGAGATAATACCACTATTTTTTTAATAAAAGCTTTTTTGTTTCGTACATTATATTCAATCACGTACATTTTTTCTTGTGTTTTACTAAACGGCTTGGTACTCGTGTGTATAAGCGAACGATAGATTAATGAATCTGGTGGACCTCTGAATTATACCGAGGTTTCACATTTTTTATTTCACATTTAGGGATACAAATTCAAAGCTACTTATTCGTTTTTCCTTTAATGTATTTTAATAATACCCATTACTTTCTTATGCGCGAAGTGCATGAACAAAATTGAAGTTTAAAGTTTTCGATGGTGAAATTTTCACCATTTTGTGATTAAAAAGGAAGATACTTTAAAGAAGGCGTTAATGTATCTTTGTAAACATCGCAAAAATTAGCTATTCACCAAAAATGATCCATGTTCAAAATCATTCAATTTTAAAGTAAGTTTCCTTAACCTAAATTTTTCGTGGGGTAATCAATAATCTTAAAAAAAACTTCGTACGAATCGAAAAGTAAAAAAAAACATTTTTGTGCTATAGTTGCCTTTACCATTATTGAGCATACGACGTAATTTATGCTCACTGAAAGGCGAAATCATTTACTAAGGCACAATAATAAAAATCATGATGGTGAAAGATAATACAGTTATAAAAAAAAGAGTGGCTCTGAAAATGACGATTTGGTCACATTTATTTTTACTTTAATATTAATAATTTGAGCACTACCATTTTTTATTTTGACACCGAATTTCGCTCTTTTAAAGGCATTGCATCTCCAATCTGTGCTTTTTCACACTCTTTTCTGTTGTTGACACCGTAAACGACCCTGAATAAGAACATTTTTTGCCTATCACTCTATGAGGGTTAATCATTCCTCGTTCTTTACTTTTCCTAAAAATAGTGTGCATTTGATATTTTGCGCAGTTTTAGAAAGATTTAGCTAACTAAGGTTTTTAAAACCACTTAACACATTTTTGCATATTCTGAAACAATTATGCAAGTTTCTGGACAAGTCTTATTTAGACCTTTCTAAAATTCAGTTTTATCAGCTGAGTTAAGGCGCATTCTCCGGCAAGTGAAACTAAAACGTACTCGGAAAAATAGTTCATCGATCAACAGGTTAATTTAAGCGCATTTAACGTAATTTATGTTTCACTAACAAATAAGCGAAATTATTAGATAGGACGGCAGAGTGTCCACAAACGCCGTCACGGCAATCCGACAACAATTTTTTCAGCCTAAAATAACATCATCACTAACGTACCATCAAATATCAACTCTTATTCTTAAACCATAGTCTGAGAATGACAGCCGAGCAAAACCGCTGGGCAACATAATGATAATAATATAAATTTTATCGTGATCTGTATATTGTACATTGTGAGAAACTTCCAAGATACCATTTAAACAATTTTTGATGATAAAAACTTTGACGCATAGTCAATCGGAAAATTAAAACACGTACCCTTATTCTTAGAATAGATGTTATCTGTATAGTTTCATATAAATGTCACCTCTATGTTGGATGGGTTTGACAGGTAACCTACATACCAAATGTTATAGCCATTAGATTATTGTACATTTTTAATAGTTCAATTACATTACTTACGGCGAATCCATGTCGTATGAGCGGCAGCTAAATGTTCTAGACCCCCGTAATGCAAAATTAACGTCTTGGAAAAATTGTGTTTTAGTTTGTATTTTATTACTCAGCAGCTGTTAACCAATAATTCTTAGCCTTTTGTACGGCTGATTATGAATAGAAATTATAAATAACAGTGAAGAGATAAAAGGTTCAAAGAGTTTTACAAATACCTAATAAACGATTAACTGTATTTGATTGACATTACATAAAAAGCAACGTTGTTAACCTTTAGTTTATAATTAGACGAGCATTAACATATTTTTTTCAGTTGGTATATCGAAAGCGTCTATTACAATTTTTAAAGAAACCAAAATGATTTGGAAATTTGTTAAATTGAACTTGACCTTGGTCTCATTTCGAAAAAAAATGTTGTCATGATTTACTTGAAACCTTTAGGAAATATACTAAGTGATTACTGACTGTATTTATTCAGTTATCTGTATTTCAACATCCACGCATGTAACATGAGGAGTCAAACAATTTTTTTCTAAAATCACGCGATTAAATTCTAAGAGTAGTATTCATACGTTATTTACTTAAAATCTAAAGAATTTACATAACTGGTAGATAAACACATGTTAACTACATACATATATTGACCATGAACAAATTTATCACGATCAAACACCTACTCATTTTCTTTCTCCTTTCAGAAAACCACAAGTAACAAAAATGTCACCAAATGGTGTATCTACCGGTGAAGATAATGGATACATTCCAGTTTCAACAACTGAAAACACAAAAATTCCAAATGAAGCAAAAGAAAATGAAGATTCCTCAAATTCAGACGAACAATCAGATGATGCAGAAATCGTTGTACCTCCTGATGGTGGATGGGGTTGGGTTGTTGTTATCGCTTCATTTTTGTGTAACGTGGTGGTTGATGGAATTAGTTACGCTTTTGGAATGTTTTTGAAAGATATTTCTAAAGAGTTTCATGAAGACGAACCTAAAGTTGCTATGGTTGGATCGTTGTTATCAGGATTTTATTTAATGACTGGACCTTTTACAAGTGCACTTGCTAATCGTTATGGTTTTCGATTAGTTGCGATTTTAGGAAGCATTTTATCTGCAGTAGCTTTTGGACTGTCTTATTTCGCAACGGGAATCATGTATCTCATTCTAATATATGGAGTTGTTGGAGGTAATTGATAATTATTGCTTATTATCCAAACTAATTCTTGTTATCATTTGTTTATCACCACTATTCACCTTAGAAACAATATCTGGCCTTCTCACAACAGATTTCACCATTCATTTAACCTTGTATTCATTTCAAATATTTGCGGAAATAAGTAAAACATGTGAGAAATTAGAAATTCCATTTACTATCAATTGAGAATTTCAATGAATCGCTTTATTATGTAAAAATTCGTCCACCTGTTTTGCAATTCAATTGTCCATTACCTACCTTTTCAATGTATCACATTCTTTTAGGTTTTGTAATTTATAGGTATCAGTGACGCATTAATTTAGTATCGCTCTGTCGGTATATTTCAATAGTAAAAATTATATTGTTAACACTGATCGCATGTCATATATCATAATGAGGCCAACTCATAAACTTTAAAAATCACTAGTTTTTACTAGCCTATGCCAGAATGTTAATAATGGCGGCTGTGGTACATTTCACTTTTCAGCATGTTTTATCTTGTCTCTTCCCCATACGAACCGCAGTCATCGGGTCTAATTAGCCAAACACAAAGTTTTAGAGGCAACATTACGCGCTGCGTTTGCACAGGTATTATCAAACAAGCCACAGACTACTTTTCGTAGCCCGAATTTAATGCTTCTTCTATCAATACTATTTGACCTGCCACACCACACGCTAGTTATTTTCAGTCATGTTTTAGTTGATTTAATTCACTGTTAATAAAAAAAAAAGATTTAATGGAACGCTGAACAGTTAATTCAGTTCTTAAATTTCAGGGGCAGATCTTAGCGCACCGTCGTCCTCAGTGCGATTTTTCAAATCATTTTATAATAATAGTACACATTAATTTTTACAAATGTATCACCGCGAGTAGTATGTTTTGAAATGTGCTATCCCGTAATCTTTAAAGGTAGGTGGTACTGCTTTATGTCTGCCTCAGATTGTTATTCAACGTGCAAGGGAATCCAGAAGAAAAACTTTCATGAATTTCTGTACTTATTACCATTTTCATATATCTGACATAAACAGTGATTGATATTGCCATAGATTTAAAAATTAATTTTCACCCAATTTCTTTTACGTTTTATACTTTATAATGCGCGATCTTCAGTTTTAAAACGTATTTACACGTTTTCAGCATTTTGATAACTATCTAACCATTTTCGCATCTTTTTAGATGTGTGTTGTGTATGTATGGGGGTGTGTGTGCGTATGTGTGAATCTGCGCGTGGAAGTGTGGGACGGTAGAATTGTGAGAAGGTCGCTCGTGTCTGTGGATGTGTGTAAATGTATGTGGATATAGTCAAACGAGTGTGGATGAGTATGGATGAGTGTGGATGAGTTTGGATGTATGCGTGTGTGTGAATATGCGCGCGGATGTATTGGACGGTGGGTCGGTGAGTAGGTCGGTCGGTGGGTGCGTGCATACGTGCTCCTGCGTGTAGATTTGTGTGAGTGTAAGTGGATGTGTGCGGATGTGTATCAATATGTGGATGAGTGTGAACACAGACATATATATATATATATATATATATATATATATATATATATATATATATATATATATATATATATATATATATATTCATCCGAAGGTGGGTCGGTGAGTAGGTCGTTGTGAGTTTGCGCGTGCATGTGGATGTGTATCGATGTACGTCTATGTGTGTGGGATGTGCGGGAATGTGTATGACTCTGTATGTGTCTTCGTGCGTATACGTGTGTGTGTGTGTGTGTGTGTGTGTGCGTGTGTGCGTGTGTGCGTGTGTGCGTGTGTGCGTGCGTGTGTGAGTGTGCGCGTGTGCGCGTGTGCGCGTGTGCGCGTGTGCGTGTGTGCGTGCGTGTGTGTGCGTGCGTGCGTGCGTGTGTGTGCAGTTCAGTGGGTCGGTGTTGGTTTACTGGACCTTTCTGAATCAATGGCTTATTTCAAAAATGTAGAAATATCAACCTATTGAAATGAAATGTGTGGTATACACATTTTCTATGCGACGCGTCATTTAAAGTAATTATGCATTAAATTTTTTCAATATTTGGATAAGAATCAAATGTGTAGATAAGTCAATTTTACATGGCATTTATTCATAAAAAAGCTTGACACGAAACCAAATAATCCCTATCCATTAATTTAATTAATTAAATAGGTTTAAAGCACGTGAATTGTATTTATGATATTTTTGATACGCTGGAGATCTAAGTGTCTGCCTGGCATGAACGTTTAAACGTCTATTTGACATAAATCATTATTATTGTATTGAAGACGTTGCTCATTTTTGTTATGAACGTATTGCAAAAGAGGTTGCATAATTATCCTAAAAAAATTATTAAATTGCTTTTAATTTTCACTTTGTGCTTAAGAAGGTCGTGTATTGCTCCACTTCAGATGTTTTAAGTTTAGTTTTGAAAAAATAGGCTTATTGACCTATTCAGTTATTAGTGTAGATTGGTATTTAGAGAGAAGAAATTATCACATCAATTTTATAGCTGCTCTGACAACCCTTTAATGGAGTTCCCCAGTTAACCAACCGTTATTTCTTCGGATTTTAAATTGCTTTTCGAACAATTAAACCAATTAAATTAATAATTTAGTCAGAATAATTGTTTTGAAGCGCTAATAATCACACGAATTTTTGGGAGTGCTTTAACATCCTCTTAAAAGTGCACCAAGTAACTCAATTGAGACCAAATTTGTCTAGTATTAGTAATTTGGAGTAACAAAGCATCCCATCAGAGTATTCCAATTACTTCTCAAGAGGGTCCCAATATTTTTTCTTTGCCTTTTTCAATTTATTTTCGGGCCAGTAGAGTTGAGATTACGTCAGGATTATTCTGGGACTAGAAATCATCTCATCAATTTGGAGATTCTCCGTTTACCCATCCCATTACTGAATGTTCCACGATGTCCCACTTTAGCGTTACATTTACATACGAAAAGGGCACAGGATCTAACTGATGTCACTAATACCAAGATGGTTTCCTAAATACGATCAGTTATCGGAAAAGAACAATGTATTTAACCGTAATATAAACAATTTCGTTCTATTGGTACAAGCAGGCTTCTTTAAGGCGACATTAGACAAATTGGCAACAACAATATAATTCGTAAAAGTATTTACTGCTCAACTACACATTAACATAATTGTGATTGCGATAAACAATGTTTAACTTATAATTCATATAAATACTATAAGTTATTTATTAACACCGTCATATAAACATATCTATAATTGCAAAAAATTTACAACCTACATGCTTTAAGTATGCAAACAAGATTTATACTAAAAATCATTATTAATTTTATTAAATATATAAATAGAAAATTTACCAGGAGTAGGATTTGAAACTACGACAGGTAGGTTCAAATCCTACTCGAGGTAAACTTTTTATTTATGTATTTAATAAAATTAATAATTTTTAATTGCATATTTACTTATGAACTTATTCGTTCATAACAAAAACTTATAAGATTTATATTAGCTATCCACGATACATTTTTAGTGTACTTTGCACTTACGCTAGAACAAAGTAATGTTAGAATAGACTCATTATCTTGTAACTAAACAATAATATCATTTCTTTGTGTCTTTAGGAATTGGATTTGGTCTCATATACGTACCAGCTGTAATAACAGTAGGATTTTACTTTGAAAAATACAGAGCTCTAGCAACTGGAATTGGAGTTTGCGGATCTGGTGTTGGTACTTTTGTTTTTGCACCCCTTTGCGCATTTCTAATAGATTCAATTGGCTGGCGTTACACATTAGTATGCCAAGCTCTGATGGTCCTCTTCTGTATATTATTTGCGTCTACATTCCGTCCAGTGAAGCCAACGAAACTAAAAAATCTAAAAAATAAGGATGACGATAAACCCGAACTTGTTATGGATAGTAGTAAATTAAATCCTACGACTAGGCTTAAAATGGAAGCAGCTTTAGCGAATATGAAAGCAAATTCCACACATTCACTAAATGAAAATAATGCAACCATACCACGAATGCTGGGTGTAAGTAATAATGCTGCTTACCCAACAGCCGCTCAAGTATGGAAAACAGACGATAAAGTTTACCATACAATAAGCGTTCCCCATCACCAACGTGCTTCTCAGATCTACAATAAAGAAAAGCGTCCAGGAATACCTTTCATAACACAAAATGAAAAGGAAAAGGATGAAAACACCATGGGAACCACACCACTTTTAGATCAGGACGATGGATTAAAACCTATTATTATGACGAACAGAAGACATACAATTGGAGAAAGGCGAACGAAAACTGGAGATGATGCTTTAATAAAACGGAAGGGTACCCAAATTGGTGCTGAAAATAGACCACTTTACCGTGATGATATCTTTTTTGGAGCTAGTTTAACACGTTTACCTCAATATACATCACAATCATCGCTCGCTTACAATCTTTCAGTAACACGTCCACCTACCAAACACGAAATAGAAGAAGAGGCCGGCAAGGAGTGTAAATTTTGCCCAGAGTCAATTAGAAGACCTTTAGCAACAATGTTGGACATAAGCGTGCTGAAATCTATCTCATTTCTGATTTTAGCAATAAGTGGGTTATTAACTATGTTGGGATTCTACGTACCATTTGTTTATATAAAGGAAAGAGCAGTACTTAATGGAATGGATCAATCAAATGCAGTATGGCTCATTTCCACTATTGGAATTGCTAATACAATAGGAAGGGTTGTAAGCGGTATGATCAGCTCACACCCAAAAGTGAATGTGCTATTAATCAATAATGTTGCACTAAGTATAGGTGGAATCGTCACTATCTTAAGCGGTCTCTCACATTCTGTGACATATCAATATTCCTATGCTACTATATTTGGGTTAAGCATGTGTAAGTTGAACATTTTCATGTACAGACAACAACTAATAATAAATTTTCAGCATGTTTTGCGTCATTAAGACCAATTTTGGTAGTAGACCTTGTTGGGTTGGATCGCCTTACAAACGCGTTTGGTATCATTCTACTTTTCCAAGGCATTGCTGCTTGTGCAGGTACACCAGTAGCTGGAGAATTTTTTGTAGCAACTCGTAGTTATGATGCCTCATTTTATTTATCCGGCAGTCTTATTTTAGCCTCAGCAGTCATTTGTTACCCATTGAATGTTATTGATAAATGGGAGAAAAGACGGTTAAATAAAATTGAGCAAAAATCAGTAGCAGTTTAAAATTATTTATAGATATCTTACAAGCTTTGTATAATAACGTGAACACCTTACTTTCTGTTATGATGTGTGACAGCGTCATATTCTTTGCTCAAAACTTGTGCCAATAACATTTACTATCTGGAAGTAAAGTGATCATTTGTTAGGTACAAATCTTATATATTGTTAATAGTTACAATCACATTGATGGTGCTATATGTAATTTAAGATTGAAAACGATGTTCCTATTTTTGTTGGTGTTAATACTTATACCTAGGTTAAATTCACAAATACCTCAATGGCTAGGAACAACTGTGTAAGACTGAATTAGGTGTTAAGGCTATTTAAATATTTATAAGTAAATTTTTACATTCCTTGTTCATTTTTCTGTAGTTGATTTTGTTAGTACCTAAATTACATGTAATTTTAACATATTCTTGCATCGTATTCTTACGGAACAGGTATTAATTGCGGTACTCAAAAGCCAGTTAGATCAGCATACCTACATATCTTAGTATAGATTTACAGTATACCAAATGTAATATTCTAAATAGTCTAAAATAAAATATTTTTATATCTACGAAAGGGATTAACCAGGGATTTCTTTACTCACTTATACAAGAAGAGATGACAAAGAACAGAAAGGTTTAAGAAAATTCGAAAAAAATATTTTGTTGTTCTCTGCGAGAAATATATGTACGCAAGATGCTAACGTTCCCGAAATACTCAAATTCGGGCATGTCCTTATTAGCACGGTGGAGCTTCTAAATTGGTTGCCGATATTCTGAAAGTTAGACATTTTTCTTGTTAGCACAATAAAACTTCTGAAATACATTCAATCTATAGATTTGATGATTAAATATCATATATGGTGTTTTGTACATGAGACCTATATAAATTTTGACCTTAGTATATCATGGACGTCAGGAGAAATTCGAGCATGTCCTTATTGGAAGGGCGGAGCTGCATGTAACTGATAGATTTTATAATTGAATGTTATTCTAGGGTGTCTCGTAGGTGATTTTGTGAATATTAGAATATACAGTGCGTCCATAAAGTAATGTATAAATTAATTTAAAATTAAAGTATTTGTTTCTTGAAAAAACGTCGATTAGTATTTTTAGTTGCGCATTTTTTACAATACAATTTTTTTATACAGAGTGTCTCATAATAAAAGATATGACCGCACTTTCGATTTTTTTAAACGGAATGCCCTGTAGATTATGTCATATTCGTATTCTACTGCAAATTCTAGATAATTTTTGTATAATATACCCTTGATCTATCTATCTCGCTTTCTGAAATATTGACACTTGAAAAATGATTTAATTATTGTTATTTATTTGTTAAAATTATTTTTTAAATGTACTAAAGTAGCTAAACAAACCTAATTGTTCAAAATATGTTCCATTCACAGCTAAACAATGTCCAAGATGGTAAATAAATTCTGTTTGAACATTTCTGACCTCTGGTGATATAGCGCGTATTTCTCTACGGATTCTTTGTCTCAGGTCTTCCAAATTGGCAGGTCTGTTCGTGTAAACAAAAAGAAATCTAAGGGGTTTAGGTCTGGTGACCTAGCAGGCCATTCTATGGGACCCCGCCTTCCTATCCAACGACGATGGAACATTTCATCTAAATACGCACGAACTGGAGCTGCATAGTGAGGTAGGGCCCCATCCTGCTGGAAAAAAGTTGTGGATCCGGTAATAGAGCTATTAATGCAGGCAATAATTGGAACTGGAGGAACTCGAGATACATCTGACCGGTTAATGTTCCTTCGAAAAAATAATGACCTAGTTTAATTTTTGTGGATGTTGTGTGTGCGCCTCCACCATCCAATGGGGGTAGATTGTGGCCCAATACCCCCAATTTTGCCTATTGACGATACCGTTGAGTCAGAATGTAGCTTCGTCCGAAAATATAATCTTTTTGACAGCATTTTCGTCTTGGTTACAGATATTTTGCATACACTCACAAAATTCATTACGCCTATCAAAATCATCTTCAGATAACTCTTGAAATGGAATAACTTTATAAGGGTGATATTTGTTTCTCCGGACGACGCTGTGTACAGTAGATTTCGATAAAGTTAGGTTTCCAGCCACATGTGATAATGAAATGTGTGGATTTTCTTCTACAGATAATAAATTATTCAGCCGATCATCTTCACTTACACTGGGACGTCCAGATTTTGGCCTATCCCGAACACGAAATTTTGCTTCCACTCTGCTGACCACAGTTTGCGAAACGGGAGGACGATCAGGATGAATTTCGTTAAATAAATGAACTGTTTCTGCTTGAGTGCGGGTCCTATCTCTATATCCAATCATGCAGATTATTTCAATCTTCTCCTGTTCAGTTAATTTTACCATATTTTCGTATAACAAATCCGGAACAGGTTAGACACTTTCAATAACGTCTATCTGACAGTTTTACCAACCAATGTAACTACCTTAAAAGTACAGTATTGGACAAAATTAAAGCAACTATAGAAAAATACGAACTTATTTAAATCGGTTTATTTATTTAAGTAAGGGAATATTTCTTTCCAACATAAACGTTCGTGTTATCTGTTGACTTAAATGTATTTCTTATCTGTAATTTTTTGCAGTATTTGAAATATGTTAATAAAATTGTTTGGCAAAATTAAAGCAACTAGGCTTTTAAGCAGTTAGTACTCTACGTGGAGGATTCTGTAGAGAGTCGACAAAGGAAACATTCTCATTTTTTAAGTGTCAATATTTCAGAAACGGAGATGGATAGGCCAAGGGTATATTATACCAAGCATTGTATACATCAGATGCCACAGTTCCCGAAATGCTCAAATTTAGCACCTTACTAACACGACATACATTATAACTTGTTGATTTTATAATAGAATTTCTAGTGTCTCAAAGATGAAGCCTACAGATTTTGAGCATAACAGATAATATGTATCAGGTGCTGTGGATGCAGAAATTCTGAAATTTGGGCATGTTAGTGTTAGCACGTTGGAGCTTCTAAATTGCTTGAACTAATAGATTTTATGATTCAATCTTGTATAGACTATCCCATAGGTAAACTTTATTGATTTTCAGCACAGCAAAGCGTGTAGATCAAGTGGTGTGGTTTCCAAAATGCTGTATTCAGGTTTTTTTTATTGTAAGCACGGTAGAGCATTTGGAATTCATACGGCAAATATATTTTATGATTGAACATTTTCTCGTAGATCAACTCTATTGAGTAACACAGTAAAGGTTTTCAATTATGTGGTGAAATTCCATAACTGCCGAAATTTATGAATTTTCAATAAAAATTCAGAAAATCTCTTTTTATCTCTAGCGCTTTTCCCATCAATCCGTCCCTCCGTCAGTGTGTGTGAGAGTAACCACTTGTAAAGTTCAGAAATGTGCTATTTAATGGTTTCAATAAATTGTTATTGCAGGTAAAAGAAAAATTTTGCAAACCGCTGCTCAGATTGAGGGATACAGAGCAAGATTTGTCCAAAATTGTTGTTTATGCACCAAATACCACTATAAAAACGATCAACTGTCAGATATCACGGTGGAAGTGAGACATTTGTAAAAGTAAAAAATTAGAATTTAATAAAACACTTTTCTTGGGTAAGTTAAGCATTAACGTCAATGAAAATAAAAAAAAACAATTTTGGTGCTATTATGAGACTAGCGTTCTGTCTCTGTTCGTCTTTTCCTCCATTTGTCTTATTCAATAGGTTTAGATGGGATTGTAATGCAGAAAAATAAAAAAAAAATTTAACAGCAGCACATATCAGAAGGTATAAAGCAAGATTTGTCCAAAATCGTTACTTATGCTCCAATTGCGTAGGGCAAACGACTAAATGCATTGCCTGCATGGCCAAGAAGTCAACGTCTAACAAATTGATTTAAATAAGTTTTTGCTCAAAAATGTCAAAATAGTTATTTATGCACAGGTTTGCTTGGCAAAACGGAAAACGTTTTAACTCGATCGGTAAAAGGTACCTTTTGTGATCTTGCAATCTTGGCCATAATTTTGAAAAGTGATATCTAAAAATTGTATATATCCACCAATTGATTTTATTAGGAAATGGCAAAATGCATTACCTGAATGGAAAAGAACTAGAAAAGGTCTTAGTCGTTATTCCATCTAAGTGATCCCTAAAACTTTATGTGTACTATTATAAATGGGTGTTATACAGTAGGACTCATAGATAATAAATTCCTCAGTGTGGGACCAAAACACGTACATAGGGAGCATTACTATGAGAGTGTTAGTTCAAAATTAAGCAATTTCTATTTCGAGAACTCTTTCACATCTAAAACGAATTATTAAATCTACCGTAGCTGAAGGGCAGCGTACGGATGCGTATTACACCAAGTCTGTTTGTACTGGTGAGGACTTAGTCAATAATTTAGTTGAACATAATTAAACCTTACATTCTATGCTTACAAAATCAGCGATCTGGTATTAAGTTATCTGAAGATGGCAAAAGGGTTTTCACCGAAACGTCTTACCAGCATCAACTGTTCGTACAAGAACCGAAGTAAAATGGGCAAATGAATACGAGACAACACTCCGAACAAAATTGGGCACACATCAACGGTTAAGTATATATATATATATATATATATATATATATATATATATATATATATATATATATATATACAGGGTGACATAGAAAAAAGTGCCATGCATAATGCCACGCGATAGAGGACACTAAAATAAGAAAAAAAGTTCCTATGAACTTAGGTCCGCAACGCCTTCGTTTAAAAGATGTAGGGTGTTAAAGTTTAATTATTTTTTTGTTGTTTTCTTAATATCTTCTTACAATGATGTAATAAGCGGACGAAATTTTGTATCCAGGGGCTTTTTGTCACGCAGAATTCAAATATGACCTTAGTTCTTTTATTACTGAAGAGCAGTAATCATATTACAAGCCCCCCACGACAAATCCACCTATTTTCAAACCTCCTTTCAAAAAATGTCCTTACCACTCAAGAAAAGTGAGCTAGCTTGCCATCAAGCATAAAGTCCACTCTTGCAACAATGTCCAATGAAACATCTTGTAATAATGTGTTCAGGTTATTCCTTTTCAACAGTGCGACGAGTTCTGGAAACTCCCACTATGCACGTTAATAAATGATCGAACATTAGGAACCTGTCCTAAAGGATATCATTCTCGATAGATACGTTGAACTTTGGAGAAATTTGACCGAGCTTCTCCGTCAAATTTGCATGCATCGGATGCATTTTTCTCGTAAACCGTTGGTCCTAGCGACTTCAATAAGGTACACCTTTCTAAAGCAAAAAAGATGGAAAAAGAAATTTTTCCAGTCGACACCTATATATATATATATATATATATATATATATATATATATATATATATATATATTTAAAGTTAACTTTTAAAGACATACAGTGAGCGAGTGGGACCCACGACCTCCACTTTGCTAGAGTGAGGCTCTTCCAATGAGCTATCGAGGTGGCAAGTAAGAATCTATTCAAACTTAAACTGTATGTACGTCACTAGTCACGATGTATTATAATTTTTATACACAATGAAGGATAACAGTCAACTTTTATGTATGTCATTTGAGCCCGCATATAACATTTTATTTTGTGGATATTTTTCACACCTTTAAAGTAAAAACTTCAATACATTCCAGTTCTATATAACACACCCTTTCTTCATCACGGCGTACTCGAAAGAAATATATATAGGTTGCACCTAATAATTTTATGTGCTTAATTGATCATCGGGTTTTAAGGTTTATATGTTGTTTATGGAAAATAAAATTGTGCAATTATTATTTTAAATTGTCACGTAGCCTTGAAAATGAAAATATAGTTTTCGAAACGTTGGCTTGGTGATTTAGTAGCTTTATTGATTGACCGAGCCCTCAAGAGTATCCATCTTCATTGATTATATATATATATATATATATATATATATATATATATATATATATATATACATAGGGTCAGTTACGACGCTTCAAAAAACAGTGGCATATCCAAGTTATGTTTTTTTAAATGGAATGCGCGATATTTTATTATATTTTTGAATTAAGTGTGAAAAGTAAGATAGGCTTTCGTTAGGGTTCCCTATACCTAAATACAGAGCATTTTGATTTATTTTGATTTTTCTTAAACTGCAAGGTTTTGGAACAATCTATTGTTAACCTGTTACACGTCCAAACCGCACTAGGCGTCGTGTATGCTTACTTATGTAAGCGGGTTGCCAAGCCAGCTAACAGGGAGATGGGCGTGGTCGAAATAATAAGTAAAATGAATGATTAATATGCTCAAACACCTTACACCTACATTCAAACAGCTCAGTCTGGGAAAATATGTCTCTAGGCGCCACCACAATCGAAACTTTGCTAATATAATTGTCTTAAGCTGGATATTAATTAACCCTACTTGATTGTGGAAAGTAGGATTGTGCTTACTCAGTAAACTCTCACACGAGGGTTCTAAAAAAAACACTCGTCCCAAACAATTCAACTCAAACTTAAATATATTTAGTACTACCCAGGTTATTAAAAACTCTTTGAATACACCTCGTATACCAAAACTTCCAAAATAAAATTTATCACTTAAATTCATTCACGTAACCAACAGTTATATTTTCTACTTATTAATGAATAAACTATTCTTCATTCAATGAATTTTTAAAATTCCTAACATGAACGATATCTTTTAATTTAATTTACTTTTTATAACACTTCTGAATCGTATTTGACATTCGTAAATATTTAAGGTTTCAAAACTCCAACTTTTTATTATACTTAATGAAATTTTAATTAACAGCTAATCCGTCACTAGTGCATTGCGCTAATGAAACTAATATGAAAATTTCTGCAATCAACCTGGCAAATATAACCTTTCAGGTTGTTCATTAATCTTAAAATCCAAAATATGCAAAGTTTACATTTTAACTTGTCAAAAACTACTAGGTCACCAATTAAGTAATCGTAACAAATATGTCTCATACCTGGCTGAATAAACAACAGAATAAAAATTTAACGATAAATATATATTGTCCTGCATAAAATAATAAACAAATGACAAAGAAACAAACACAAATATATTTACATATACCACTACAGCGTGGTTGAAAATCAAAACCACACGTCACTACCAATTTCTGCAAAATTCTTAATACTAAAACAACCAATCAAAACCACATAACTCGAGAACGATTATCTTTTCGCTTCTAAACTAATTAATATTTACTCAACATTACACAAATGAACTAAACAAAGAGATAATCGTGCTTTACTAAATTTTCAAAGTACTTAAATATATTCCTTACTTAAAATTGTCCATTTATCCTACGCTCTTCTTTCTTCCGTAAATCAATTATTTGTAGTCCATTTGTAATCCTTAAATTGCATGAAGCCACATAACCAGTGCTTCACAATTTCACAAACACTTATTCCTTTCTGTACTCACAAATAGTCCAATAACACGTAATAATCTGTACAAGTTTGGTTGCCTCTTAAAATTTCTGGCAACCTTTAGGAAAGTTTAGTCCTTCCTTACACAAATAAACTTTTAATGTTACATAAAATTAACTTAACATTGGCTTAATTTATTACGGAAATTTCGTTTACTTAAAGGTGGTGCCATAAATAATTTTAACTCAATATCGGTACAAGAACACGCGCTGCACTCAACACTAACGTAATAACTGTTAACTTTTTATAAACCTGCTTACGCACTTTTTACTTTCTTGAAAATAAACAAACTAATTTTATCTTCAATCTCAATTTAATTAATTGTCTTATTTATGAATGTCTTATACGATTCATCCCCTTTCGGGTAACGCAGTTGTTTAAACAATGACTGCCTTCAATATTATTCACAAATATAACTCCAACTTAACCCATTCTAAACCACACTACACCTCGCGCGCGCGTCTCCCCAACATTCACCACAAGCAACAGCCAAAAACGAAAAAGCTCCCGTCAATCCCTGACTTTCCTATTTATAACTTCAATCATCCATCTTTAAACATGTCTTCCTTCCGCGCTATATTCTCCAATAGTATTCACTCAAACATTCTTAGTTCCAACTGATGCTACCCTCTATACAAGCACGCGTGTAATTACAATACATCGCCATATTTGTTCTTACTTACAAATTTTACAATTACTTCATGAAGAAATCATTTTTCGTCATTACATTCATTCAGTAGCCACTCTGGACCATTACGCAACTTTCAACATTTATCTCCAACCTGCGCTCGATCTCTTTCCGCAACATTTGCAAAAATAAGTACCGTCTAAGGTCTCAAATTCCATATACATACATATATTCTCAAAACAAATTGCACAACATTACGAAAACTTTCTGAAATTAACACTTAAACATACCCAATCTTTCTCTACATATTTTCTAAAACATTCTACACTTATACTTCGCATCTTCTGGCAAAGATTACTCATTTATCCAACAACATTCCATTTCTTACGGTAGCAAAACAGTAGCAATACAGTGGCAAACATTATCGTCCCATCGACAAATTTCTCTTCACATTTACATTCATCAGAATCTAATTATTCCAACACCAAAGTCTCTATAATATTCAAATATACGTATCTACATACTGAATTATATTTCTCCTAAATTTCCAGTGGCGTATCATACACCCACATACATTATGCATACACACAAAAAAATTTTTTTTTCGTTCAAACTCAATACACTCGCACTCAAAACACGTAATACACGTCATTATAACATCCTACATACAGGGTGCGTCAACGCAACCTGACAAACCAAACCAAACAATTTTTTCAAAATTGCTTCAGGATCTCAATAATAGACTGTTTCGTTGATTTGGCAATTTAATTACTAAAAATACTATACTGGGTATTCAGATTTTTCGGTTGTATTAGTAATGCATTCAGACTATAGTATCTCTCTTATCTCAAATGGAACACCCTGTATATTTTAGACCTGTCATGTGACCAATTCAATCTTCCAAAATGTACTAAGGTATACTCTGCCTTCACGTTTCAAAGTTATTGAGGTAATTTTGAAATTTAAGGTTTTTTATGGGACGTTCAGGACGTAAATGTTTTTAGAAATAATGTTAGTCAATCATTTTTTGGATCGAGTAATTAGCAAGAAATTTCTTGTTTTGTGTGTATATGTACACATATTTAATTTTTTAATTAAAATATTACTTATGAAAATATGTATATTGTAATGACTAATGACAAAGAACGATGCTACCAAGCTGAATTCTAATCTAGTGTGCTATTGTGAAAATGACAAATATTTTAATTAACAGTATGTCAATATAATTAGGTATTAATTATTTGCATTGTGTGGTAAATATGAAATAATTATTTTAAGTTAAAATGTTTTATTCGAAGCAGGAAAAAAATAATATGATTTTTACTATTGGTGAATGTTATGGATTGTCTATTGGCTTCAAAAGCCTACGCAGGAAGGTACCCCAACCGCATTCATCCAAATAAAAATGTATTAGAGAGATTTCTGCAAACGTTTCGTGGACAGTAAGTATGGCTTATCCAAAACAGGATGGTTACCAATAACGAAAATAACGAGTTTTTGTTATTAGGTTCCGTGGTTGAAATCCCAACACCAGTACTAGATTAATAGGGAGAGAAACAGTCATTAGTCAGTCAAGTGTCTCCAGAATTTTAAGGAAATACAAATACTACCCATATCATACTCCACCATCAAAATTTATTACAGATTTTGAAAGGCGAATTGCTTTTTGTTTAACAACCCTCGAAAAACTAGGGGAATAAGATAATTTTGATCAATACGTGTTGTTTACCGATGAGGCAACGTTTCATAATAATGACCATGTTAATAGTCATAACTACCATTATGATACCGAAAATAAGAGTAGTATAGCTACTGCACTTCTAACTCACCGTGCACGTACGCGTTCCCCGTTTCAAGGTCACAGGTTGTCATCAAGACTTGGCGGGAAATTTCAAAGTCACCTCAGACCACGTGGTAGGAAAGGTTTGTACTCCTGCCTCTTCAAGGTCACCTCAGGCCACGCGGTAGGAAAGGTACCCCCTGCTAAGTCAAGACCACAGGTGTGTAACTCTCTTCAAGGTTATGTCTCTAGTCCCCGCTTCAAGGTCATTATAGTTCTGAAGGTCATTGCCCTCAGACAAGTCTATGCATGTTTCGAGGCCACGCCCTATTCTGGGAAACAAAGGGGGCCCATTGTTTAAAGTCTATGCTTTCAAGGTCAGAGAACAAAGACGATCTATTGTTTTGGCTGAGTCATTCTGAAATTCTAGGAAATCAATAACAAAGACGATGCATTGTTCAAAATCTATGCTTTCAAGGCCACATGAAAGAACAAAGACTATCTCTTGTACCGTTAGAAATAGATTGTTATCTCAATTCTAGGAAATCAAGAAACGCTTCAAAGTCTATGCTTACAATTTTCAAGGTAAAAGAACAAAAGCGATTCATTCTTCTGGTCTTGTAAGCATAGACTTTGAAGCGTTGACAATGCATCGCCTTTGTTATTGATTTCCTGAAATTGAGATGTGGAATCTATTTTTATAACTCGACCTGAACAATGAATCGTCTTTGTTCATTTCTCATGTAACCTTATAAGCATAGACCTTGAACCGTTGACAATGCATCGTCTTTGTTCTTGATTTCCTATAATTGAGATGTATTAACTCGACCTGAACAATAGATCACCTTCTCGTAACGGGGAAACGGTTGCGAAACAGCTATCTGTTTTGGGAAACGGACACCCTGTTTTAGGAAACGGCTACCTGTTTTTAGGAAACGGGTACCTGTTTTTAGGAAACGGCTACCTGTTTTTAGGAAACGGCTACCTGTTTAGGGGAACGGCCACCTGTTTAGACCACCTGAGGGGGCGTGGCTTTGAAACATGCACCTCAGGGCTCTTGATTTCCTAGAATTGAGATAACAATCTATTTCTAACTGAACAATGAATCGTCTTTGTTCATTTACCTTGAAAATTATAAGCATAGACTTTGAACAATACATTATTCATGATTTCTTAGAATTGAGATAACAATTTATTTTTATAACTCGACTAGAACAATGAATCACTTTTGTTCTTTTACCTTGAAAATTGTAAGCATAGACTTTGAACAATGCATCGCCTTCATTCTATTCATCTATTTTTTAACGGAACAATAGATAGTCTTTATTCTTTCATGTGGCCTTGAAAGCATAGACTTTGAACAATGCATCGTCTTTGTTCTTGATTTCCTAGAAGACTCAGCCAAAACAATAGATCGTATTTGTTCTCTGACCTTGAAAGCATAGACTTTAAACAATGGGCCCTCTTTGTTTCTCAGAACAGGGCATGGCCTTGAAACATGCATAGACTTGCTTGAGGGCAATGACCTTCAGGACTATAATGACCTTGAAGCGGGGACTAGAGGCAGGGCAACCACCTTGAAGAGAGTTACACACCTGTGGCCTTCAGCTGCCCCTTGAAATAGGCAATGTTACCGACCTTGAAACGGGGAACGCGTACGTGCACGGTGAGTTAGGATCGGCCTAGCTATACTACTAATAAGTATTTATTGCATACGACAGATCGCCAGAATCGATGGGGTATTAATGTGTGTGGTGGAAAAATTGGCGATGAAGGTATTGGTCCATATTTCTTCGACGGCATTTTAACTGGATGCAAATTTTTCACCTTTTTAAAAAAGCAGTTTTGACTACTTTTAGAAAATATTCCATTACACATCAGACAAAGATTACATGTGCCCCTGCACATTTTTCACAACATGTAATATTTAGACCGAAAATTTCATAACATATGGATCGGAAGAGGTGGTCCAATTAACTAGGCTCCTAGATCTCCAGCCTCACTGCGATGGACTTTTTTTCTATGGGGATATATTAAAAATCTAGTGTATGCTACTCCTCCTACTACTGCAGAAGACATGATAGACCGAATTAAAAATACATTTGGAACCGTCACTCCTGTTATGATACAACATGTAAGATGTTTGCTTGAACTATTTTCAAGCGAGCTCTGCATAGAAAAAGATGGCAGTCATTTCGAGCTTTCGTTACAGTAGTTATTCTAAATTGTTAAGAATAATATTATTTAGTATGTTCGTGATATTGTTAAATATCGATGAATAACTTTAAAACGTGAAGGTTTAGGCATAGGATACCTTAGTACTTTCTGGAAGATAATTGAATTGGTCCCGTGAGAGATCTAAAATATACAGAGCGTTCCATTTGCCATAAGGAAAATATTATAGTTTCAAGGTATAAATAATGCAACCGAAAAATCAGAATACACAGTATAGTATTTTTCGCAATTAAATTGTCAAATAAATCAACGAAACTTATTTTCGAGATCCTGAAGCAGTTTTGACAAAATTAGTTTTGTTTGGTAACAATTAATTTTTTCCAGAACCTGGTAAATTAATAAAAATCAAAATAAATCAAAATGCTCTGTATTTAGGTATAAAGAACTCTTACGAAAGTCTATCAAAAATGTGATAAAATATAAGGCATTCCATTTAAAAATACCAACTTTGATATGGCACTCTTTTTGTAGCACCCTGTATATTTGAAATTATTTTAAAATATGTAGCCTTAATGGACCTATACAATGTCCTTGCAACAAAAAATATATCCATTTTTCTCATAAAACACCGTCACGTCCGTCGTGACTCACCCTATATATATATATATATATATATATATATATATATATATATATATATATATATATATATATACGTTTAGGTTGAATAAATTCAATATCTCGTAAAGCACAATTTTTCAAAATCGCTCGGACCCGTCGATTTTATATTTTTCAGGGCATATTTTGCGAGAAAAAATTTTATACATGTCTCAAAAAGATTTGCTAAACAAAATTTTTTCAAATTCAACAATTTTTATTGCATTTTGGATTGCCCTTACAATTCTAAACATGTCATGTAGCATGTGCTATACCTAAGTCCAAGCGTTTTGCAGTTATTCGCATTCAAAATTTAAAAATTGAAAAACGATCATGAAGAAAACGAAAAATAAAATAATTTTTATAACGTTTTATTATATCGATAACAAAGATTCGTAAACTTAAAAATAATTTTATTTCAGCAAATGCTCGACATGTCTTCCGTTAGCCAACTGACCATAGTCTAATCGATCTACAAATTCCTGCTGCACATTTCGAACCGTTTCGGGCGTTAGTTGACTAACGGAGGACATTTCGAACATTTGCTCAAATAAAATTATTTTTAAGTTTACGAATCTTTGTTTTCGATATAATAGAACGTTATAAAATTATTTTATTTTTCGTTTTCTTCATCTTTTTCAATTTTTAAATTTTGAATGCGAATAACTGCAAAACGCTTGGACTTAGGTATAACATGCTACATGACAAATGTTTAGAATTGTAAGGGCAATCCAAAATGCAATAAAAAATTGGTTCAATTTGAAAAAAATTTTGTTTACAAATCTTTTTGAGACACCCTGTATAAAATTTTTTCTGCAAAATATGCACAAAATATAAAATCGACGGGTCCGAGCGATTTTGAAAAAATTGTGCTTTACGAGATATTGAATTTATTCAACCTAAACGTAATGTATATATATATATATATATATATATTATATATATATATATATAATATATATATATATATATATATATATATATAAATATTGCAGCGTCCCCAGGTACCCTGTTTTGAAAAGCGTAATTCGAACTTATTTGCAATAATTCAAATACAAGAACAAAACAATCGCTAAGTGATTTATCCTGACTTGACTGACAATAATGTCACTATTACTCAAATAAATTACCTGTCTTACTTTGACTTTCCTGGCAATAATTAAAACATCAGAATTTATTTACCAGTCTGATATTTAATTACTGCCAAACCTCAAATTTGATCAAACGAAGTAGCCGTCTAGTGGTAGGTACGTTGTGCTATCTAAATTATATAGGCTGGATGAGGTAAAAAAATGAAACTATTCAAACTAAAATCAACGAGCTTGGCGCAGCGGTGGTCCAGCCCGTTAATGAACTATTGTGTGAAAGAACCACCAATAAAACCCACTTTATCCATAATGAACTATTTGCACAAATACATTAATAAATCAAATAACAAAAAAACCAAAAAAAGGGTTAAATACATAACAAAACACCATTAAATCAGGTTAAAGTGCGTACAAAATTATAACATTAAGACAAAATGAATAAAAAGCAGTTTAGTTACACAGAAACACAATAATAACAAAACACATGTAGTCACACTCACAGTTGGGTCATAAACAATCAAAATAAAAATCATAATACCAAACATGTGGCCCTTTAAAACCAATCATGCCAGTCTTTAAGTAAATACGCACGTAAAATAATAAACCAGATTGCGGTACATATAAAATACAACAACAGTAAAATTGTATAGGTGATAATAAGGTACAGGCAAGGACAAAAGGAAACAGGCAAGGAATTTACACATACACAATTGTTTAGTGACCACCAAAGCACAAAATACATAAGTCAAATTACAATAAATCACATACAAAGAGAAATCAGCTCGCTAGCAAATAGTTCTACCTAACAACTGACACAAAAAAAACTCATTAAAACAAATCCTTACAAGGGTTAAGTTATAAATAGATCAAAACATCATGACCGATATATACATTTGAGGGTGTTAGAAAAATACAATACAACAATAAAAATGAAATTCAAGGTGTTTCTTTTAATTGTCTGACCCCGGAAGTGCGTACCCACTGGGAATTGCGTTTTGCAATTAGTAACCAACTGTATCATGTACCCATTCACCAGCCCACCTCTACGCAAACATAAATATAAACAACAATGCTAATGAAATGGTTGAACTAATGTAATCGAACACACTTCATGAAAATTAATTTGAAATAACTTATTAAAAAATGAAAATGTCTTGTCAATAATATTATTACCTCCACTCTTCTCTTTTTTTTACACATTGCTAAGCTACTAAAACAATAGCAAAAAAAACAGAATTTAGATTATACATAGCAACCCCCCTTGAAATCCCTTGAGGATTTCAACAAATACAAAAAAAATATTATGAGAGTAACAAATCTAGAAATTTTAACATTGTATAAATTTAAGTCTAAATAACACAAAAAATATATTTTTTTAGTTATTAGGACGCACACACAAACGGTGCGTAGAACGACGCACTACAGATCCACCAGGTAGTCTTCTTGAAGCAGCACGAATAACACTGTCTGCACCGCGATGTATATTAGTTATTAACCCAAGCCGCAACTGAAGAGGAGGAAGATTGTCATCCTGTAAAAGCACAATGGAGTTGATGTGTAGGAGATCAGGAAGTTTTCTGCTCCATTTTTGACGTTTCTGAAGTTCGAAAACAACCTCCTTTTTCCAACGCCTCCAAAAAATGTTGAGATATTCGTTGTGCTGTTTGAAATGTAGAAAGTCTATTTTCTCGCACAGACATATAATCGCGTTCGAGCAACGCTACTAATGGATGACCCACCAAGAAATGTCCGTGTGTAAGAGGCACAAGATCATCAGGGTCAGACGACAAAATTGACAACGGTCTTGAATTTAATATTGACTCAATCATCGTTAGTATTGTATACTAATGCTCAAATGTGAGGTTTGCGTTACCGAGTATACATTTCAAATGTTTTTTTACAGATTTAATGGCACTTTCCAAAATACCACCTTCATGTGGAGAACGAGGATTGATAAATTGCCATTTAATTGACCATAAAGCCAAAAAACTAAGTATACGTTCATTAGGCTTTTCCTCATGCAAAACTGAGTATAAAGAATGTAAAATTGTTATAGCTCTACGAAAGTTAGTAGCGTTATCACTAGATATGCAGATAGGCATACACCTACGCGCTATAAATCGTTTCAAGCAATTCAGGAAGGCTTCAGTAGTTAAGGAAGTAACCAATTCTAAATCTATAGAGCGAGTAATCATACAAACGAACACGCATATATATGCCTTTAATAATCGTGCACGAGTGCTTCTATCTCTTATACTAATAGGTCCACCATAATCCAAACCAACATTGTAAAATGGATATACTTGTTTTAACCGCGTTTCAGGCAAATTACCCATGATCGGGTGTTTAACAACAGGATTAACTTTAAAACAAGGTACACACTTTCGCAGAAGTTTCTTAATGTAGGAAAGTCCTGCTATGGGCCAAAAACGTTCTCGAATATGAGAGAGAAGGAGTTGTGCGCCACCGTGAAATAATTCTTTATGGCCGTTTAAAATAACCAGTTCAGTGAACTTGTGGTCCTTTGGGAGAATTAAAGGATATTTCTTGTCAAATGAAAATTCAGAATTAGCTAGTCTACCGCCAACGCGTAGACAACCCATATCATCCAAGAAGGGATTTAGGGCTTGAATTCGTGAATTGGTTATTTTTGAGAGACTTAATCTCATTAGAGAAAGAATTAGCTTGACAAAGGTTGGTAAGTGCTGTCAAGGAATTCCGGAGTTCAGTGACCTTTAAATTGCCGATTCGCCTTCTTTCATTTCGGCAATTATAATTGAATCGCAAAACGAAAGCTATAATTAGTTGTAGTTTTCCGTAGGAAGAAAATTTATCAAAAATGGAATCATCTAACAAATTGGTAGAAATTAATACAAGGGTACCTTTGAGTTCAGTACTCTCATGTGAATCTGGGATGTAACCATGAAAACAATTGGAATCATTATGAATGAGAAACTCAGGACCTTGAAACCAAACACGATTATTCTTCAAGGTCGAAAGGTTTGAACCATGTGATATTAGATCTGCTGGGTTATTACCGGTTGAAACGTGATGCCAATGTTCAATGTTAGTACATTCGTGTATGATAGCAATGAAAGTGTGATACTTGTTGGGAACAGAATTAATCCAATTTAAAGTAATTTTGGAATCTGTCCATAAGAAAATATTATGAAAGTGAATATCAAATTTTTTGAGGATTTTAGGATACCACTCTGACAATAACACGGCCGCACAAAGCTCTAACCGAGGGATAGAAACTGTGCGTAGAGGTGCAACCTTGGACTTAGAAAATAACAAAGTGCAAGTTACGTGGCTATCTGCAGTGCATCAACGCAAATAGAAGCAGCAACCATAAGCCATAACACTACTGTCGCAAAACCCATGGATCTCAATCCGTGACGTAGAGTTCGGAATAACGCAACGAGGAATTTTGATGATATGCAGATGCTGTAACTGTGTCATAAATTCAAACCACTCGGACATCAGCTCGGAAGGGACAGAATCGTCCCACTCAATGGCAGATTGCCAAAGCTTCTGAATCAAAATTTTTCCTCCAATGATAAGAGGAGAGTATAAACCCAATGGATCGAAAATTTTTGAAATGCTAGATAAAATTTTTCTTTTAGTAGGAACGGAATCGTCATTAGGTATGTCAACCTTACAGAACAAAAGATCATTCTCAGAATCCCAAAGAATACCTAGAGTTTTGGAATCAAAACGTTCGATAAGGGGAACAGTGGAAAATTCAACGACATCGGACACCAGTGAAGGTAAAACTTCCTGCTTATTAGATAAAAACTTGCGGACAGTCAAGCCAGCAGCAGACAAGGTAGAAGATGCTTCTTCCTTTATTCGAATAGCGCTTTGAATACAGCCAGTTGAAAATAAAAGATCATCCACATAGAAGTTCTTCGAAATAACTGCAACAGCTTCAGGAAAGGAATCCTTATGAGAGTCTGCAATATAGGTCAGACGAGTGGCTAGGTAACTAGCCGAAGCAGTCCCGTAAGTGACTGTATTTAAACGATAAATATCGAAAGGTTTCTCGGGATGGTCTCTCCAGAGAACATGCTGGAACTTACTTGATGCAGCATCGACATTGACCATACAATACATCTTGGCGATGTCATCACAGAGGGCAACCTTGTGAGTACGAAAACGCAATAAGATATCAAACAGATTGTGCTGAACTTGAGGACTGACAATCTGAGCGTCGTTAACTGAGATATTTGTGGAAGTTTTTGCTAACATCGAAAACTACACGCAGTTTCGTAGTTAAAGAAGCCCGCTTAACAACAGCGTGATGAGGAAAAAACTGCGGAGGTATCTCTGAGATATTTATAGGACCATAAAACGTTTCTATGAAATGAGCGTCAGAAGGAAAATGTATCTCCGCATCTGCTATCTTGGTCATGTGACCCAGAGCCTCGTATTCGGACATGAATTGTGAATATTGCTTCAGAAGGTCTGGATTTCTGTGCAGACGTTTCTCTAAATGGAAAAAACGTGATTCGGCGATGTGTTTAGAATCACCTAGCAGTAGTAATTTTGAATTGAAAGTTATCGTGATGGTAAGACTACCGGTTTCGTCCGTGCGAATAGTAATGAGAAAATGGTTCTCTTGAGGTGAAACTAAAGACAGCTTTGAAATAGGTTTGGGTTTATGCAATTCCCAAAATTTGGTCAAAGCTTGATGAAGATCGGTATTGGGTTCATTGAACTGAGATGTGGTATGACAGCAAACTGTCGAAATACCACAACATAAAGAATTTGAAAGCGTAAGAAAATCATTAGGTAAATCGCCCACAATGACCCAACCAAGAAGAGTGTTTTGGGACCCTGAATCAAGGAGACCCTTAACAGTAAAAGACTTGTTGTCACTGATGACGTTAACTTGAACAGTGGATAATAAAACCTCAAAGGATCTTGAAAACCCACATACAGAAGAAATGGTGGGAGTCTCAGAGGACTGAACACCTGGAATTCCTGACTGAGCAGGAGAAACAACAGAATTAGAAGAAGAAAGACTACTAATCTCATTCGGGCAAGGAGCACCAGGCCGAGTAATTTCATGCTTTAAATTACTTGAATTAGCAGACTTGAAACAAAGTAAACTATTGTGACGTTGATTACAATTGTTGCAATTTGTAGTAGAAGTGCATTTGGACTTAATGTCATGACGAAGACACACAAGACAAAGCCGCAAAGGCTTTGCTTCGTAGAAACGATTCTTGATAGATAAGGCCAAGAAGGATGGGCAATGATTTACGAAATGCTGTTCCTTACACAAGGCACAATAGTGCATAGTTTGGGCTAGAGTGTACGAACTCTTTTGATTTGATTTTTTTTCCTGAATTGGAAATAGAATTACTTGGTACGCTGGAAATGTCGTCGATAATATCACATTTGTTAGACAAGAATTTAGATGTCTGTTCAATATTAGGAATTTTCCTTGCAAATTGTTTGGCAAACTCTTTAGCAGTGATAGAATCTACTTTATTCTTAACAATGTATGCCAAAACGGCATCTTTGTACTCTTGCGGTGATATACCCTCATCGTCTACAGTGCGCAAATGTTTGACAAAATTATTGTAAAATTCCCGAAATTGTGTATCTTTACTAATTCTTGGTGTTTCAAATAAAAAATCAAAATTGCTGAAAATAAGCAACTTTTGATTATCATATCTTCCTTTTAAAAGATCGATAAATAATTATATACATATATATATATATATATATATATATATATATATATATATATATATATATATTTGTCTAATTAATAACTTTAACCTTAGAATAATGTTATTGTTTTTGGTTTTTAATAAGAATATTTACTTTATACCAGCATCAGTTATTACTTTATCATTTTCAAATCAAAATATTTCGAAAGCGGTACACAGTGTCGAGTTTTTGGTGTAAAATTGAATGATGTTTAAGTTTACTTAACATTTAGTCTAGAAAATCTAACCTCAAAAAAGTTATGTTTAAAACTACTCGTTACGAACCGTGTGGCTAGTAGTTCCGATATAATCATAAAAAATGGGTTTAAATTTTTTTTTCAAAACCCTGTATCTTGAATACGGATGCCGTTTCGAAAATTTTTTATTAATCAAACTCAACTGATTTTTCAGTATTCTACCTATCCTAGCAACAGGACCACCAGTTTTTGAAACACCTTGTATATACAGGGTGTTTGGGTGATATTGGGACATAAGGGCTAGTTCCCCTCTTTAATATAAGTAAACTCAAAATAACTTTTCGTTTAAAAGATGCAGGGTGTCAAAGTTTAAAGAAATATAGCAGTTTTTGGTTATAACGCATGTAAATTTAAACCGATTTTGATGAAACTTGGCATGAATAATAAACAAATAAGGATATTTAATTTGGCTCTTTCATATTTTCTATATATCTTCCAGTGGCGTAGATATTCAGGGTAGGCGCACTTTTCTCTCCATATCTTATACGCTACTGCATTTTTTCAAATCTAAAATTGTTTTTTAACTTTAAATTTAATTTAAAAAAAGAAATGGCTCTTGAAAAATTTTGATTAGAATCTTATTTACAGAGGTATTTTTTTATTATTTAAAATAATGTATTTTAACAAAATCAGTTTATCATTGACAAAATTGATAGTTTTTTTATAGCCATATTTATTTCCTTCTGTCAAGACATTTTGGCTTGTTGAGTATCAGTTTCGTGTTTTTCGTGTTTTTTATTATGGAAAACTACACACCTGCTGAATTAACAGGTATGCATTTTATTTATGGTGCTGCAAATGGGAACAGTAGAGAAACCGCTCGTGTTATTCAAATAATGTCGGACTTAGGTCGAAAAATGAGGTGGTGCTCCATCATGCTGGAATATCAGCCTATGCCGAATACTTAGAGGAACATCCTCTAAGAATTCCAAAAAAGAATTCGTTATGAATTCAAGATAAATTTTGTTACTCCAAAAAGAATAAAGAAGTGCTAAAGAAGAAAGAAGGATATAGACTTATAGCTTATTTTTGCGTGTCCAGCTACTCGAGGGTTATAATGGGAGCAAAATTTCACGCTAAATTATACGAGATTAGATATTTATATATTACTTTTCTGGATAAAGAAACGGTTATTGTTTATTTGTATTTGAATTAATTGATATTAAGATGAAAAGCTTGAGTTTATTTTAATAAGTTATCAATATATTCAATTTGAAAATATTTAAATACGCGACATTTGCAAGTGCATTAATCTGGTGGAAGGGAAGGACGCTGTTATAATAATCATGAGTTTTAAGTCAGTCGCATAGAGTGGGCGATCATAGACAGTCGCGATAAGTAAGCGAACAGAAAGGGCCGCAAGAAAATAATCGATCAGAATTCGCAGCCTAAGCGACATTGTATAGTCACGCTGCCCAATAAAGTGTTAATATTACAAATAAGAATTAATTAACTGTGATAGGGAAGAAGTAAAAAATTACCTTTAGCATTAAAATAATAAAAAGTGACGTAATAAGTGAGAATAAATCGTTTTGTGTGTCTCAGAACCATAATCAATTGTGTTTAAATGGTGAATAATAAATATAATAGATGGTAATCGACCAAAATTTGGATATATAAGTATAAAAGACAATAACTCGAATTTGTTGATGTGTAAAAAGGAAGCATTCGCGGTTTTTAAATAGCTTGCATTTTATTTCGCAGGCTATTTGTAGTTAAATCACAAGTAAAAACTGAATAGTGGAAACATATCGAACAATTATTTATTATAATCATTAATTGATGAAAGAAATTAGAAGCGTATTCAACTACACAAAAGTATAAGAAAAGATGAGGAAAGCAATAGAGAAGCGGTTCCAGGGTGCCGACAAGTGACATCATCGTAAGAGCAGGCTCGAACCTTTCTGAGGCCCCTTATCAGCGCACAAAGAAACGCCAGCATTACATCATCAGTTGCAACGAAAATAAGTAAGAACCTTTTTTGTTTGTGTTAATACATAGAACTTTTTGTTTGATTTCTCGAAACTTTACATTTGATTATCACAATTAAACGAACACAATCGTTTAATTCTGATAAAGGTTTTATTTGTTATATGTTAGTTTGAAGAAGGTTACTGTAGATTTAGGTTTGATTTATAAATATTTGTAAACATATTGATGCATTTTCGTTCAGATTTGGAATTTAATTAATTGAGTATAACATTGGATTTACTTTTATTGCTAAAGATTATTAATATTAAAAGCTTATACAAGTATTGAATATATAAATGCAGAAAGAAGACAACTCAATGGGAAACTAGATAAATAAATAAATCGAAATGAGCATAATTTTGGTCAATTATGACAGAAGTCGTTTCTTTATACTAACTTGAGTTAGCTATTGCAACCAATCAAGAAAGGAGTTAGTAAACATAAAGCTTCAAATTCATTTACGCAAACCGAAATTAATTAGCAAGCAAAGTAAAAATTAACTAGTAAATGATATCTTTATAAATTGAATCCATTCAGATTTAATAAATCGTAATAAAATCTTATTCTTTGGAGCGGGTTAAATAAACAAGAGTGGTATCAAGGGGTATTACGCCCGTTGCAGGGTCAACGATATTTCTCAAGAAAAAAATAATTAAGGGCGCCAGATGCTTAATTATATATTTTTCCAAACTCCAACGAACCGCCAAAACTGCGTAACACTACTTCAGCTTCAATAGTCTTTGCTCCGTAAGCCTACACGAAAGGAAGGAACGTAATCGTAGACAAAGACAAAATAACAAAAAAAGGGTTAATTGTGTAACTAAAATTAAAGTGGATGACAATAATATTTATAGTGATCTAATTTGCGTGTTTCTTTCAACAAAATTTAAAGGCGAAAACGAATTTTAAAGGTTCGTATATAAAGAAAATAACGAATAAAAATTAACATGCTTAAAAGCAAAATAACACAAAAAAGATAAACCATTAGTGGCGCGAACATAATCATAATATAAAATAATAAAACCCAGTGCTCAGATAGGCCTCGCAAAACACCAATCGAAATAAAAAAAAAACGAATAAATATATGTGTAATGCCCAAAAAATAAATTGTTCTAACCTCACACAAATAAAATAATAGAAAGATTATGATTGTAATCTTAAAAAAAGAATTGTTCGAAACTCACATATGCCAAAAAAAGTAGCAAATAAATAAATTCTTATTGTGACTAATCTGAATAACATAATAAAACGACGTAAGCCACAAGTATTTTAGTATTCAAACGTGTAAACTATGCTTTATACGAAAAGTATACTTTCATTTGATAAGTGAGTTCGACAACACAGCCGTGAATAGTTCGACATAAAAAAAATACGTGTTTACAAAAAAGGAGGAAATAAACTGATACATTTAATTAACTAATTTGGGAAAGTAAGTAGTTCCACAATAATAAACTACGATAACCTTTAATATATTAAAGTAAATTTTCTTTTAGGTTATAAACATATATCAACGTATGAAATAAGCGATAACCAAAATTTCAGATGGAAGCACGATGGACAACTACACAACACAGATGTGACCTTAAGCGGGTACCGTTACACAAGTCGTTCAACCGCAGCTAGTAATCGGTAGGTTGTCAGAGAGGGATTTCTGTAACGGTGGTGTATCGTGGTACTTTAATGAATCCAGCAACAGTAACACGATAATTATAGGTTACAATAAATTAATTTAGTTACAGATATCCCGAACTAAGCGGGTAACGTACCTCTGAGGTGTAGTGTGAGCCTTTGGAGATGGTATCGAAACAATTAAAATATCGCTGTGAGTAGGAAATAACAGTAACAGTAAGGTATTTACTTCAACGGTATAATGCTAGCCCAATATTGAACTTCGTGCATTTGGTTGTTTAAGGTGAGACAATAACCAAAATAAGAGCTTAACTATTTTAATTTTGATGGCTAGTAATATTTTACATCCCATTCTCCCATTTAATATAGCGCCATGTTTAATAAAAATAGATTCATATCCGAAGCAAAAGAAAGCACAACTGCAGATCTTTCCAAAAACCGGCGACAAAATTCTGTTCTAGGCGCAGTTATACGGATGCTGTTGGTCTCCATGTAAAACTCTCCAAACCGATATGTGAGAAGCACCACTATCGTGAGCCACGGCACAAGTGCTGGTTGATGGATTTTCTGCTATGCGCTCTAAAACCTCCTCTTCAAAACGCAGTATTCGCCTGAGCCTCAGTTGTCCAGGGCAGGGCGCTTGAGAATTCCAGTCTCTCTTAAACGTGCATGAATTCGTTGTAAAATTTCACGGTTTGGATGCCGCCGATTTGTAAAACGTTGTCCATATAAACGAGCGGCTTCACTGCTGTTCCGTTTGCAGCACCATAAATAAAATGCATATCTGCTAATTCAGCAGGTGTGTAGTTTACCATAATGATAAAAAACGCGAAAAACACGAAACTGATGCACAACAAGCCACAATCTCTTGACAACTCTTAACAAATATGCCTATAAAAAGACTACCTATCAATTTTATCAATGATTAACCAATTTTGTTAAAATACATTATTTTAAATAATTCAAACCTTAAGATTGTAAAATATCGAACATGTCTGTAAATAAGCTTCTAATCAAAATTTTTGCAGAGCCATTTCTTTTTTTAAATTAAATTTAAAGTTAAAAAATACTTTTTAGATATGAAAAGAATGCAGTGTAAAGATAGGGAGGGAAAAGTGGCGCCAACCCTGAATATCTACGCCACTGAAATATCCAAATTAAATATCTTTGTTTGTTTATTGTTCATGCCAAGTTTCATCAACATGGATTTAAAATTTATACGAGTTATAACCAAAAACTGTCATATTTCTATAAACTTTAACACCCTGTATGTTTCAAACGAAAAGTCGTTTTGAGTTGAAATTTATTTTTTCAACTTAGATTTAAGTGAGGATCTTACTCCTTCAAGTTTTTTTTTAACACTCTAGAGGTACTAGAACACTTAAATTATGTTATACTACTGCTTTCAAAGTTCTGCTTTGCGGGTCGCATAGTCGCATGCAATATCCTAATCATTAGTTTTTAGAAATACAATAAATGTAATTTTTTGAATTATATCTAATTTTAGTCTTCTAACAAAATGCCATTTATTTTAAAATAAAAATTTCAGTTGGACAACTAACGTCATTAAGAGTTTTTACCTTCACAACAAACAGTTATATTATTTCCTTCTATTCATGCATACTAATCTGAGAATGCTGTATTTTGCACCTAGATGACTAATTTGGATAAGGCCTGTTGTATATTACGTTTAAGAGAATAACTGACCATTCGGTGGGACACACTTGCATTTTACAAGATTTAGGGAATAAAGCGTGATCCACCTGTAGGTCTCCTTGTATTTTTATCGAACAAGGCTTTTTTTAGTACCACGGTTCATCACTTTGACATCGCAATAACAACTTTTGTGTAGCACCGGTGTGTTATACTCATCGAAATACCTAAAGTTTTTTGTACCCCCTGTCATCGCAATAGCTACTCATCGAAACAAGACGTTCATTTTTGGGATAGCGACTTTTACATGCAACTTATTTTTAGAAAACACGTTTTTACGTTAGCACCTAAACGCTTTGATTTTAACTAAACAATAATTGTGACTTCTTGCAAAATTCTTAAATTACCTGCAACTTACTTTTTAGAAACAATAGTTTTGGTGTCAGCAAGTAAAAGTGTTTTGATAGCAATCTATATGATAAAACTGCAATTACGGGTACAGTTCTACGGTGCAGACAAAGATTCTGCTCCATAGACAGAATTGTCCTTAAAATGATGTTCTTTTAAAGATAAAAGCATATATAGAGTTTTGTTTACATGTTGTAGTATCACTGATTAGGAACCCATTCTTGTAAAAAATGTGGAATCATCTGCATATATTGTCACCCTGTGTAGAATTTATACTAGAAAAATAGGATTTTTAGTTTTGTTGTAAGAATTTGAAGGAAATTTAGGCATATTGATATGTAAAGTTTGGGAAGCAGGTGTTTTTTAGTCACGAAAATAGGGTGGAGTTGGCGTTGCTGGAGTTATTGGAAGTTGTAGCAAATGTTTGAATACTCAATTTATAATTAATTATTAATATTAATTATTATTATTAATTATTAATAATCTGTTTACGCTTGTTTGTTTTAACGTACTAAAAGAATTAAGGAAAGTAGTTTTTATTTTAGTATATATCGGATAATCCTTTGGTGGTTGATTTTTGATTTGTTAGTTTACTAATTGATTTTTCAGTGTAGTGGAAGCGATGACAATATATTGGGTTATAAACGTTTTAACATGTTGCAAGAGGTTTTTGCGGACTAATATGTTTTACTTCGTTTACACGGAAATATTCTCGTTTTTACTGTTTGAATGCATTTTTAGTAAAGGGTCTTGAAATATAAGATAACGAATTTTGAAGGGGGTCGTGGAAGGGCAATGAGCGTCGAGTCTTGAGTCGAGTTAGGGGGGCGTGATCGTTAGCCAGTGGCAGGGCGTATGTGAGGGATGTAAACTACCCATATGTCGTGTTAGTCGGAAGAATGTGATATGGAATTGAAGTACGATGGGTTGTTACTATGCATCGCTTTGGCGTATTTTTATGAAAAGTTCGCAGGGCATACTTTAGTTTGTTTTGTGCAGTTTTCCTTAGTTGAAATAGTAATGCTGAAAGAGTGTTATTCAATTTTGTGTTCTATAAGTCAGCTTTGTTCACGATCTCATTTTTGTCTAAGTGGTTACTATCAATTAAGATAGGAACGGGGGGAGTTTTATTACAAGTGAATATAAATCAAATCAGAATTCAAAATTGAGGATTTTAATCTTTTTATTAACAGAATTTGTTGGTGTGTTTAGAAGTTTATTAAATTCCAGTAAAGCCGGTGATGTTCTTGAAGCATTACGTTTCAGATTCAACCGATAGCAACCGAAGTGTGCGACCCGCAGGAGGCTACAAAAGGTAGGTTTATACATTTTTCCCTGTTTTGTATCAGTGCATCACCTTTTGATAGCATACTTTAATTCGATTTAAGACAGGGTTTTACGCAAAAATATTCTCCGATTTGACTTAACGTTCAGCGTAACTAAAGTTATTAGTAAATCTTTCGGCCCTAACGACAAGCTGGGTGGCCCTTGTGGATGTTTACTTGTGTACAGTATTAAAATGTCAGTAGAAATATCGCTGCCAATACTGTGTGAAGAGCCAGAATTGGGGAAGACAAATTAATTGTTATTTTAATAAAAATTATTAAGATGCTTAAATAATAATTCATTTCCTACCTAAAACGCCACTCATTCGCAAGATTTATAAGCGAAATTATTGGCACTTTTAAATTAATTCTGTTTGTAGAATGCTTCTCTACAAATACTCTCCTGCCTCTCCGTTTGTAATAATTTATTATTACACCTGAAATTCTCTATTCGAGAACATAACCGCCTGACCCGCTCTTAAAGCAATTTCAATTGAATTAAATAGAATTCTAACACTCCGAAGTATAACCAATTTTTACGAAAATAGTTGTAATACCTAAAAATTCCTATTAACAAACCATCCTTAAGAAATAAATTGACCTCAAAGAGGTTTTGCGTATTATACTGGTCTTAGGTAGATTGACTGGTTAACACCGGCAGTCACCGGGACTATTACAGGGCTTCTTCTAGCTAATGGGGCTCTATAAGCCACGTCTGGTTGCCCGATCACGCGCTATAATCTCAGAAAGCAGCAATTTGCAAACCCCATCCTGAACCCCTGTGTATAGTTCTATATATTCAAAGTATCCGTTACAGCTTTGAATAAATAGAATCCCTAAGATTCGTTAATTTAGACTATTGAGCCCACTGGCTTGGCTATTAACGAGATTCTAGGCTAACACCAATATATCCTGAACCTTCTGTATAATAGTCCTATATGTTCAAAGTGTCCGTTACAGCTTTGAATAAATGGAATCTCTAAGATTCGTTAATTTAGACTATTGAGCCCACTGGCTTGGCTATTAAGGAGATTCTAAGCTAACACCAATATATCCTGAACCTTCTGTATAATAGTGCTATATATTCAAAGTGTCCGTTACAGCTTTGAATAAATAGAATCTCTAAGATTCGTTAATTTAGACTATTGAGCCCACTGGCTTGGCTATTAACGAGATTATAAACGAACATCCAATATATCCTGAACCCCTGTATATAGTTCTATATACTCAAAGTGTCCGTTACAGCTTTGAATAAATAGAATCTCTAGAATTTGTTGATTTAGCTCGAGCTCCTTGCTTGGCTATCAACACTTATAATTTATTCCCCCTGTATATCACGAAAATCCACCTGAATATCAAGTCCAAATTATTACCGAAAACAAAACCTGAATTGTGTAAAACGTTAAATTTATACAACAAGAAATTAAATTTTACGTTTTACTTCAAAGTAAAAGAATTTATATTTTACAATAAGAAATCCATTACATTAAATAGATTAAAGCAATTTATTTTTGTTTTAACAATTAAAACTTTAAGATAATTATTCTTAAAGAAAATAAAATCCCAATTCGCAAATAAGTACTCACATTCAATTAAAGTGCAAAGAATCATCCTCTTTATACAAATAAAGACGAAGGTCAACGTTCCATTTTAGTAGTTTTAAATGAAACTCTTATCAACTTTCAACAACACATTGCCGAAAATATTCCTGTATCATATGAAACATTACAAACCTTAAATTGCGAATTCTAAAACGTTGAATAACCCCTTGTACATATTTGATCATATATATTATTTATAGTTAATTTAGAATTAGTCTTTCCCTTAGTCCGTGCGTACAAACCCTAAAAATTTAACAAATCACCTACAACCGTTGCCTAACAAGAATTTGTATTAACACTATACGTGTAATTATCAAATCTTGTGTAGGGTCTGCTTTTCTTTAATCTGTTCCGTATTTCAAAACGTTACTTAAGAAAATATAAGTAATAAAAGAGCCAGTCCCTGATAGAAATTTGAAATACGCTCTAACCTCGAATTCAGCAACATTGTCATAAATTTGTAAAACACAATAAACAAATTAAACTTACCTGTCTAAATCACAGTATTCCTCCTTTTTGAAGAAACAAAACCACAATTATTTTATTTTTTGAACACTGCATTATAACGCGCTTGTTTACAGGAAATTTCCAAACCGACCACAGATACACCGGCGACACCTGTCCTTAAGCATTAAACAAAAATCTTAGGATTTACCGCCGACATTCCAACGACACCAGCGTTACTCTGATGTAGGGTGGGCTGTCCAAATACCAGGCGCTGGACGAAGACAATTTATAGAAATTTTTCGTTTATTTTCGATCATTTTGTTTAACGTGAATACCTAATTGTTTTACCAGAATATCATTTTTTTTGTTATATTATTATTATTATAATTCCAGAAGTTTTGTTTTAATATATGTATTAAACCTGGGCACGAAATTGTTTAACAGTTATATAAGTCTAAAAACCCACTTCCCAAAATTGCTGACTAGCCGAGATTAAAAAAAAATCCACATAGTGGTAATTAGTAAGGGTAACCCATGAAAGAATCCTGCACAAAATTATGGGCCTTACAATTATTTTTAGTTTAGATTTTCGATTACGAATTAAGAGTTAGTTATTTGTTTGTTTAATTTGTATTTATTTGTTTTGTTTAATTTGTACTTTAGATTACGGATTCAATCTAGTTATTCATTTTGATCATTTAATCTAATAAATTTAATTCTTAAGACAATGATTATGTTTGGGTTTGTTATAGAAAGGGGTTTATTACAGAGGTATACAGGAGTGTGAGGGTGGTAAATATGTCACAGGCCGTTTGTTATCCAGTAGATACAAATTTTAATAACGTTATTAGATACACCTGCTAGATAACCATAACGGAAAACCAGTGGTTAATGTTGGTACTGTTTGTTTTCCTTTTATAACTAATATTACAAATAGAAATGAAAAAATATTAATTAATTATGGCATTAGTACTGTTTTTAAACCTACAAGAAAAATTAAAGGATATTTAGGGACACCTAAAGAAGTTTCAAACACATTATCATCTTCCGAAGTGTATAAGTTATCTTGTGCGATCCCGCTTATGAGCAGTTATTAAGTATCAAGTCGAGCGCGAAAATATTTTATACGTGTTTTGTACGTGCGGAAAATAAATATACCGATGCGTGAAAATAAATATACTGTAAATAATTCGTAAGTTAAGGTTAAGTGTTAATAACATTGAACTTGATACAAAACTGGAATGAGCGCTCTGCGTTTGTTTATGAGTGTCGTTTGGAAGCCACCGTGTTAGAGAGAAACACATAGTACTGTCTGTATGTCTCGCTTGTTTTACACATGTACGACTATGAAACTTAGTGGTGTCATTTAATTTTTTTCGCTTTTTAATTATAAAAGTTCGTTTTAAGTTAATAATTAAGCTTAACTCAACCAAAATGCCCATTACTGTTCTGCGTACGGGTGTATGTCTATTTGTCCGTCGAACAATATAGAAAAAATATATTTTCACGGGATATATAGCCTCTTACTGGTTTTTAATAGTGTCATTTTTCTTTATAAGGGAATTCACAACCAAATTGACTGTCCTAACGTATTATCGCTGATTTACTTCAACATTCGCATATATTTGTCAGACACTTTTTTACTTTTTATTATTCTGCTTCTAGAACAAATGTTTTGCAAAAATCAAGGAGTAGATATATTAGTTGTGCGCCGCAAGCTTCCGTCTTAGGAGAAAATACCTCGGCCCTAAAAGAGGAGTTTAGATTTATAAACATGTCCCAAAGAAAACCAATTCTACCCTAACATTGACGAGCGCGCCAGCGCACAAGACCCTAGGCTAGCAGCGTTCTCGTTTCTCGTGTGTTTCGCTCTTTAAAAGTGTGACTGTCATCGGGTGAGCATTATTATAATGTATTCTCCTGTTTATGAGCCAACATCAGCGGACATTAAAGATTTTACTGACTTGTTAATAAACTAATACAATATAACCGTTCAAGATAATGATGGAAACGATGACGTGGATGAGCTGAATGTATCTCACATCCAAGGTGATGGTGATGATTCACAGAAGAGGAAGAAGAGCGATGAGGTAGAGTAGAAGGATGAATCTCAAAACCACGATGATGATGGCGATGAATCACGGTTCAAGAAGAACAATATCGATAAAGGATGCAATTAAATAAAATGATGTATTGTTGTTTGTAATAATAATAATAATATATTTGCAAACGCTACGCTTTCCTTCAATTTTGTTAATAAACTTGTTTGTCCTAACGGTGCTCCCCCGTTTGATTCATGTTTGCAGCTTTACGCGTTTTCGCGTTAGCGTGTTTTTCGCTGGTGTGTTTTCGTTTGTGTGTATTCGTATTTGCGTGTTTTCGTTTTACGTGTTTTCGCGTTAGCGTATTTTCGTGTTTTTTGTGTTGGCGTGTTTTCGTGTTTGTATGTTTTCGCGTTTGCGTGTTTTCGTGTTTGTATGGTTTCGCATTTGCGTATTTTCGCGTTAGCGTGTTTTGGTGGTAGCGTGTTTTCGTGTTAACGTGTTTTCGTGTTTTCGTTTGTGTTTTCGTGTTTTTGCGTTAGCGTGTTTTCGTGTTTGTATCTTTTTGCGTTTGCGTGTTTTCGTTCTGTGTGTTTTCTTGTTTGCGTGTTTTCGTGTTTGAATGTTTTCGCGTTTGCGTGTTTTCGTGTTTGTATGTTTTCAAGTTTGCGTGTTTTCGTAATAGTGTGTTTTCGTGTATGCGTGGTGCCTGTCTTCTACTAACGTCTTTCATAAAGTTCAGCAGTTACTTAAATGATCTTTAGTTTGGCTGAACTGTATATATATATATATATATATATATATATATATATATATATATATATATATATATATATATATATATATATATATATATATATATATATATATATATATATATATATATATATATCTTATATGTATTCCACCGTTAGCAGACTGCAGGCCGATTGACATCGAAACCATTATTATGAAACTGTCTCAAGAAAAATGCCCACCTTGATTTTAATAGTTTCAAAACAATTTTTGTGAAGTTTGGCTTCCTTACTCACAAGCTTCTACGTTTCATAAATGTGTGCTGCAAGTGGAATTTGAAAAATCTTCAATGGTAGAAGTATACATGGATCTATCAAATTTAAAGCAACATTTAATAGAACGGAAGAATAAAGTCTTTTTGCCAAATCAAATTCACACTATGCTACGTAATAGCTTTGGTAAATGAATGGGATGATCTAGCCGTAACGGCAGTCACCATGTTTTATACTACTTGTATAGCCTATTTAGATAAATGGACGCAACACTTTGAAGATTCGCAATCGTTTGGTTGGATATTACTAAGAAAAAGAATCTCTGTGGTTAGATGTTGGAAACTCATTGTTTTTCAAAAAAAAACCCTGATATGCTTAGTAGAGGTTTCGGAACTTTTTGATGAAATTGTGTGCACTAAAAAATGTACAACCAGTCAAAAAATAAAAGAGTGCTAAGAAGTTTCTGTTTCTATTGACAAGCAATGGGTAGAGCTTTTTAACCATTTCAAGAGTGAACATATACCATGCAACAACACATAAAAAAATGTGCATGTGTTTACCGGGATCCAACGCCTACAAGAAAAGATTTTTCTGATATGAATAAAGTTTGGATCAGCATAAAAACCTTACTGCAAGAACCCTAAAATAACATAATTTTGAAATGAATTGCCTTGAATTTTTTAAATATCTGAACGATCAACCACATATTTTACGAATGCTGCATTCAATGGAAAACATACATATTGTAGCGTCCCCCAGGCACCCTATCTTGAAAAGTGTAATTTGAACTTATTTTCAATAATGCAAACAATCGCTAAGTGATTTATCTTGACTTTACTGACAATCATGTTACTATAACCCAAATGAATTGCCTGCCTTACATTGACTTTCCTGGCAATAATTAAAACATTAGAATTTATTTACAAGTCTAATATTTAATTACTCGCAAACCTCAAATCTGATCAAAAGAATTGGCCGTCCAGTGGTAGGCACGTTTCTCTATCTGAATTAGATAAGCTGGTTTTGCGCAATTATGGTTCAACCCGTTAATGTACTACTGTGGGAAAGAACCACCAATAAAACCCACTTTATACATAAATAGGTTATTGAACGAGTACGTTAATAAATCGAATAACACGAAAAACAATGAAAGAGTTAAATATATAACAAAACACCACTAAATCAGGTTAAAGTGCGTACAAAATTATAACATTAAGAAAAAAATAAATAAAAAGCAGTTTAGCTACACACAAATACGGTAAAAAAGAAACCATAATGTAGTCACACCCAGAATTGTAACACCAAACATGTGGCCCTCTAAAACTAATCATGCCGGCCTTTAAGTAAACAAGAAAATAAAACAGTAAGGCAATCTACGGTACATATAAAATACAGCAAAATTGCACAGGTGATAATAGGGTAAAGGCAAGGATAAAAGGAAATAGACAAGGAATTTACACATACACAATTGTTTAGTGACTACTAAAGCACAAAATACATACGTAAAATTACAATAAATTACATATAAAGAAAAATAACAATTCTACTTAAACAAACTCAAATCCCTACAAGGGTAAGATGTAAATAGATCATAACATCGTTACCGATATATACGTTTGAGTGCGTTAGAAAAATACTGCGTCCATTTCTCAGGTTACACATTCATCTATACAACAATAAAAAACAAATTCGAGGTGTTTAATGGTCATCTGGACCCGGGAGTATGTAAACACTCGGCAATTGCCTATTTACAATTATAATCAATCTATATCCTGTATCAGCTCGTTCATGCCCACCTCTACACAAATATAAATATAAACAACAATGCTATTTCACCAAAATACATGAGTGAAAGAGCCCTGTGCCCACTTTTATTTTAGCAAATTTCAGCTTAATGAGCCCGCGTGCGAATGGGATACCTTTGCAAGGCAATGTTAGATTTTTAATAAGTTACGTAGGCTTGTAAATTTGGTTGTTGCGAGATTAAATTACTTTAAAAATACCTACTTACGTTGAATATTATAATCCTCCAATTAACCACTTATTCGCCAATATTTAACGGGTTATGATACGCCGTTTAACCCAATACGATAACGATTATTTATACATATATTGTTTACACGTACGCTTATTAACACCCGAATATTTAGTTTAGTAAAAGAAAAAAAACTAACTCGCGGTTTGAGTTTTCCAAGAATATATACGATCACATATTTATATAGACTGTTTACCATGAAGGTATTTAATCAAACACCCCGATCGATCTTACTCAATTGAAACCCTAGCTACAACTGCCTTCCCCTCAGATTGCAAACTAAATACATTTACTCCCGAAAATCAACTCCCGTTATTGCAAGTAATAATAAAAAAAGAAACAAGAAATTATTTCGTGGGAACATTTTTCACATTCCTAACAGAACCTAGTACCAAACAAAGACGTCTTTGATTTCAGTGTGTACCGATGTAATTAATTATTAAATTTTACATCAAAAAGATGCATGTAAAACTAGTCAGCAATTCGTTATACATCTGTTTCTATCCTAACATTTGTTTTTTTAACAACCCTTATTCAAACATCAATTACGTAAAATACATAAAATAAAATATGCAGAAAACATTATCAAATTACGACTTAAGATATAATAAAATATATCAAACCCCATTTACTCTTCTATCACGGTAATAATTTCGATTTGAACATGTTTATTATACCTAATAATAAAATTTTCGCGATCCGCTACCTAGAATACGAGTAACGTTCATAGATATCTTAGTTATTAAGTAAGATATCTATGGTAACGTTTCGTTCGCCATTTTATTAACTGTACTTTTAAAAACCGAAGTAAAATACAGAATTAAATGAAATTTTATTTTTGACACTATTGCATTATGACGTGGGATGCCTAAAAACTTACCATAAATAACCACTACATTTGTCACTTAGACCAGAGAGCATAAAAACTGAATTTTGTATCTAATTTAAAAGAACTTCTCCTTCTTTTCCCCTTACTGAAGAGTATTTTAGTACCCTTCAGACTCTTCGGATGATGCGTCCATGCCGGTATTTCCTTTTCACATACCTAAATGGGCACTTTAAAATAGGTGTATGTTGGTTTTCAATATAAAGAACATGTAGAACTTAATAAAGGTCTTAAATATGCACTAAAAGCGTATTAAAGAACTGCCAGAAAGTTTTAAACTAAAAGACTTCATTCATATCGTTTTGGTAACCCGACAATGAATTAAAAATATGTCATTATGAATTGTTGTTACCCAAAATGTAGGTGTACTTTTAGAAAGGTATATAAATATTTGGGTAAGTATTTGTGATTATCGTAACTGCTGAGAATGTGCTTTGTTCACCCTAAAATTCCTTCCCATTTCAACTACTGCAATTTCGTATATGGTTTGTGTTGAAATTCAGGGAAATTACATGGCGACAGATGGATGTACACAGAATGTTACACCTAGAGATCTAGACTCATAAAATTGTATTGGACTTCGACATATTTAATTCACTAAAATCTAACAAGGAGACACAAAGTATATGAACCTGTGAGTTACCTTAGGTGTTTAAAATCTCTATCAATAAGTATAAATACAAACTCTAGCCAATGGTGAAAGTACTTAGCAGTAATGTAGAAAGTCAGTGGTAGTAGTAATACCTGAAAAATCTGGAACTGTGGCAGGATCTGTAACAAACAAAATACACCCACGTACCACACAAAATTAAAAAACACCGTACGCGTTTCGATAGCTACGCTATCATCATCAGGGGTCGACTACGGCGAACTAAAGAAAATTTCTAACATATATACCATCAGCGCAGAAAATGAGATTTTAGTCTCATTCGAGGTTTGTTCACCGTTTCCGAGCGGTCCAATAGATCAAACCTTAGTTTATTTAGAAGATGTTTTAAAATAAAATCATTTGGACGATAGAGAAGTGTATAAAACAAACCTTTTTCAAAATTAACCATCAATTTTTCCTATAAGAACATGGTACAATCGGCAATAGCTTATCTCCGTTTATAGCTAATCTATTCATGGGTATATTTGAGACAAACTTAAAACGCGATTTGCCTTATTTTCCAAGAGTTTGGATTAGATACGTGGATGATGTGTTTGCCACCTTTAATACTAAGATTTTTAGTGTTGAGAACTTTATAGAAACCTATGAGTTACAGGCAAATGACAGTCTCCCGTTCCTTGATACTCTGGTAACAATAAATGGTAGTAAACTAGATGTAGATATTTATCATAAAGAAACTAACACTAAAAGATTCATAACCAACGACTCAAATCACTGTAGACAGCATAAACTCGCGGCTTTTAACTTTTTGGTTCATAGATTGCTTAATTTTCCTCTTTATAATAAAGAATTGCACACTATTAAAGGAATTGTTGCATACAATGGGTTTTAAGATGAAGTTCTTATGAATACAGTTAGGAAATGAACAACGTAGGATGAGGATTAAGAATGTAACTACATTAGGTAACGCTAGAGAACAAATAGAAACAAAGTATGTAAAATTACCAAACTACACTGCTTATACAAAAGGTCTACTTGAAATCTTTTCCAAAATTAATTTGAAAACAGTCACTACTTCAGATAATAGTTTGCAAACTCTTTAGGCAGTCCAAAAGATAAAGTGGATAGGTCGGAAATTTATAAAATTAGTTATAAAAATTGTGAACAAATATATGTGAGGCAAACTAAACGACCTATCAAAATTCGCTTTAAAGAACATTTAGCTCATATAAAATACAAACGTTGGGACAAGTCTGCCGTAGCCCTACATATGTTTGATAAAAGTCATGTAGTCGATAAGGTATCATTAATCAAACATGTTAGTAATAAGCACGAACTTGATTGTTATGAAGGTTTAGAGATCTTCAAAAACAAACAAATTCTAATAAATAATGACGATCAAGGACCTTTAGGCTACTCAGAACTCATTAAACTTTCACTTTCACCAGATAAGCAACTGGTATATATGATAAAAATTTTCTTTAGTTTGCCGTAGTCGACCGCTGATGATAGCGTAGCTCTCGAAACGCGTTCGGTGTTTTTTAATTTTGTGTAATATGTGGGTGTATTTTGACTGTTAGTAGTGATACCTGATAACAGCAGTTCGGAAGCATAGAAAGATCTATAGGTGATGACTGGCCGATTTTTCTCAATTTACTTCTATTTCACTTCATACTAACATTATGGAGGTATCTTATCTGTATCATTTTCTTTCTTTATGGATGGTTTAGGTTAATGCCAGTTATTTAATAGTAATACTAAGCAGCATAATACTGATTGAATATAGTCATATTGTTTTAGTCCTCAGTGTTTTCAATTTTTAACAATTGTTGGTCTTACAAAGATTACTGTCTTACAGCCTCATTCATTGGATTTATTATAAACTACAACAGAATTATGTTTATGTACCAAAAATGCTACCATCAATATCACATATTTGTACAAATAAATTACATATTAAACTGGTACTGCATCAGTAACAATTTTATTATTTACTAATATAATAGCAAACATTATAGCTGTTTAACACACTAATGAAAATACACATACAATAATTTTATCACCATATTATAATCAGTTTGAAATTCCTTTGCATTTAAGTGACACTTTGTTTATAGATTATTATACATAAATCAACCCAATATTTAGTATCATTACCAACTACCACATAATTCATATATTCAAGAGTATATTATACTAAAAATGCTACTGTCAATATCTATATTTATACACTTTTATATACAATAACTAACTGGTACAGTAACATTAGGTGTGTTCAGAGACTGTTAACTTACTAAAAAAAGCATTTTTCAAATCCCAGCATAAAAAAGCCTACTGAATGTAATGCTATTATCCACTGTAAACTTCTAAAACTCATTTCAACTGATCAGTTCATATACAAATTTGAAATGCAAAATGTGTTTCATGTTACGATAATCTGACACATAAAGTGGCAAAAAAAATAGAAAAACGAAATATTGTATCAACATTTACGAAATCAACCTAACACTTATACAGCGTTAGAATAGCTTAGCTTTATGTTAGTCTGACCATTTAAGGAAATTACTAGTTAGCCTTTCAGCTGCCGAGCACACCTAAATGTGCCAAATTTTACATTTACCGCTATAAGTGCAAACATTAAAACTGTCGCTTAACACAAAACAAATAACATTATCACAATACATGAAAAATGCATATATGTAATAATTTTAATTATTTACTATATATTTTATAACACTTTATAGTATTTTAAAACTGATTCCATCACAAGGATATTAAAAAAAATTGATAACACATTTTACCATTTATTATTTCAAATAATTCACATTAATTAGAAATAAGGTAATTCTTTTATAAACGCTCCTCACGCAGAAATGTTTGAAGGTCAAATGCACACACCCTCCCTATTTAAATACTGTAAGTGTGGTAATTTAGAAATTTGAATGACATAATAGGAGTATAAAATATTGATTCATGAAAATATTTATGTTATGTTATAAATTGTATTATATTAATGACTGTTGACCATTTAATACTTTGGAAACTTGCACTTTATAATACAAACAACATTCCACAATTATTATTGAGTGAAATTTGATTCGATTTGTTTTCCAACTTGGTTGATTCACAATTATAGTACATATATTCCCATCCTTAACACATACACATAAAACAAACTAACCACAATTCCACGTAATACCTTTAGTTTGGTGTCAAGAAAATGTTTTGTTATGTATTTGTTTTATTCTCAATCACTATTTTACAGCAATTTCGTCAATGGTCCTGGGCAACACATAAAACTTCTTCTAATAAACCTTTTACATCATTGAAATTAAATGTTACATTTCTTTTCATTATATTTTTTACTTGTGCCCATATTAATTCAATTTAATTTAAATCAGGGTGATAAGGTGGAAGTCTAACTACAATGCGATTTTCTTTAGATAGTACAGTTAGTGAACGTTTCTTATCATTTTGAATCTGAAATTAAACACAATTATAACGGCAATAAAATTTGAGGTTAAGTTCTTGCTATCACACATTAAAATGTGGTTTCTCCACAATAAGATATGATACCAGAATAATCATATTTGCGAGTATTTTTGGTTAATTTTAGGGTTTTAGATAGTATTGCCTCTCCGTAATGGTTGTAGGTTGAAATTTTGTGTGCAAGACTTACAAGAATAGTTCAAGTAAGACATTCTTATTATATTTAAGGTGAATTTATTTTTAATATAGTGATACTATTCTGCACACTTTAACCACAGTATACTGTGCTTTAACCATTTATAAATTGGTTTTAAACCGATCAAAAAAATTGTTAAAGCTACGTATAACAACGGTATAATCCAATAAATAAATATCTCTAACTTGAGTACAGATTTTGTGCCGATGAACGTTAACTGTTTTATCGGCTTTCTTACCAGTGACGTAGATAATTAAAAACATTACAGGGTATAACAGCATCATTTATGCGTAAAACATTTATTTTCTATATTTTATTTTATTCTATTTTAGAATTATAATCTTATTTATGTCCGACCACGTTCTAGAGGACTGTTTATGACATAGTTTTGCAGCTATAAAGTACCTCTCTATTGTACCAGTAAAATAAAATTACATTTTACTAGTAAAATAAAGTTAACTTAATTTTATTTTTAACTGTCAATGCCAACCTTTTTTCTATAATCTATGATGCCAACATATTATACATAATTTTAATGTCAAAAATGTCATTAAATTATTTTTTTTCGTTAATAAGCCAAGTTTAGCAGTTTAGCATTAGGTATTTGTGTATCAAGAGTGGAAAGTGATTCTTTGCCGCTTGAGATCAATAGTTGCCGCACAACGCACCAGCGGAACGCAGTAATTTATCGAAAGCCGCAAAGAGCTTTTCGAGCGAATTACACATAAGATTTTTTCTACAATCATACGGTATTAAAATTTTCTGAATGTTTTTTAACTTTTCTTGACTGACACCTAGTTATAAAAAGGCTGTACTTACTCATTTTCATACTGTTTTTTGGATTTTTCTCACACTAGATTTTATCTACTATCACAAGTAAAAGATGGGCACCTTTGGCCGCCATCTTTGATTTTGACGTCACAAGGATGCCCCACGTGGGAGACTATATTTTCAACCCTTATTTTATGGTTTCTTTTCGGAGGCCTTTTTCAACCCCTAATTTTTTGACACAGACGTGTGAGACCGTATTTTCCACCCCTATGGTTTCCTTTCGGAGGCCCTTTTCATCCCTAATTATTTTTTGTTATTTACTCATCCACGTGTAGGGCGCGTTTTTTCACCCTTATTTTATGACCGCTCACGTGTGAGCTGGTATTTTCTACCCCTATGGTTTCTTTTCGAGGGTCAACCCTAATTAGAGCTTTTTTGACAGTAATTTGTACTTGCTCACGTGAGGGGCAGATGTAGGGGCTGGTCCTGGACTTGGGGTTGGTCTGGGACCTGGAGTTGGTCTTAGGGTTATTTTTGTTGGACAGCTTTAACCCTAATTAAGGTCCTTTTGGTAGTATTAAGATCAGTACCCCTGGAGGTTAGGCAAACGCACACTCATACAATGTGGTAAATTGCATAATTACCCTAATAAGATATTATTATTAAAATTATCGATCCTATTGTTTAAATAGTCATATGCTATTGGGTACCTTCAACTGATCTTTTACCTATACGAGAAATTTATTTATACGTTGTATTTCTAATAAGGAGGTCCTTGTAAGACACGTGTAGAGCTTCGCAACTTGTTCTCGGGCCTTCGCCCTTTGGCTGGAGATGGTATGGGAACCGTAACTTTATAAGACAAGTGTAGTGCTTAGCCCCTATCGTGCCCCCCTTGGTACAGTTGTATGTGGGTTTTAACTTAATCTTACAGCTGTAGGCCTTCGCCCCGTCATACAAAATTGTATTCTAATAAGGAGTCCCTAGCCTTGTAAGACAGGTCTAGTATCAGGGTCTGAGCCCCTTTGAGTTAAAATTGTTTTTAGTGCCATCTAGTGGCGTATAGACTAATGAAGATTTTCTATAATAGAAGTTGATAATGCACACCTCTCTCTCTCTTGCTCTATCTTGTTTCTCTCTCTTTCGGCTCTTTCTCACACACAAACAAATCAATTAATTAATTAGTCAATCAATCTCAAACAAATCATGCTCGATCAAATCAACCAGATCAATCTCAATCAATCAACCGAAATTATGTCTTACAGTTTGCAGAAACCAGATTACAGTTCAAAACTGAATACATTAAAGTCTAATTAAATATGACGTGAAATAATAAATAATTTCTACCCTAATGCAATGATGCTTTATGTTTAGGCCGATTCTCTATTTTTAAACAGGCACCACCTATACATTCGGAAAATTATGTCTGATTTATTGGCATGTTCAATTACATACACACAAAATTGTTTCATAGAAAGGTGCTCGTTCACTGTTATAAAAACCCCATTAAAAAGACTGGAAAGTAATAATTACCTATATATAACAGAGTTAAATTAAATTAACATGTTTTTAAGAATATCAAACTGATATAATGGAAATAAAAGGCAAAAGGTTTTAATGGGTTTATTGTTATACGCGAATTAACAATAACTACAAGTTTAAAATCCACGAATACGTACCAACTACTTGTAGAGCTGATCTTTATGACGTCATCCTATAAGAGTAATGCATTTTAAAAATCTTTATCGACATTTTTAGCAATTGTAAAAAATATATATATATATATATATATATATATATATATATATATATATATATATATATATATATATATATATATATATATATTAAAATAATACGCTTACCTTTAGAAGTGTTTTTCCTTCAGTTGTTCTAATAATAATAACCATATGTTGAACTGAAATATTTTTATGCAACGTGTCCACATGTAGTCTCACTAAACATGCTTTGTGAATGGTTGGATATAAACTGGCTATTATATTCCGATCATTAACTAATTTAGAAAGTAATACAAAAACTGATTACTGCTACTCGTATTTAGCAATTATGTTGTACTTATAAATTTAATTCAAAACACTTAAAATATTTTAAAATTTTAAACACAAAACAAAACAAACACACACAAACGCACAACGCACACAAACACACGACACACGCACACAACAACAACAAGCACAAACGCACACACGCACAACACACACGCACACACCACAAACAACACACACAATGCACAACGCACACAAACACACCACACACACAACACGCACAAAAAACACAATAAAAAAACACAAAAGCATAATTACAAAAGAACAAACACGTACATCGACTACAAATACGCACACACGAAACATAAACGACAATCGACATACGCAACCACAGCACAAATACGCATACATCACATACGAAGACATGTCAACACACAACACAGAACATGCACAAGCACATACGACATACGACAACGCAGACATCTAACATCACACACGCACAACGCACAACGCAACGTACACATGCACACGCACATTCACGCAAACGCACAACGACATACACGACACGCACACACGCACAACGCACACAACACACGCACAACGCACACACGCAAACTCAGCACAGCACGCAACACGCACAGCGCAACATAACGCAAACACGCAACAGCAATACACAGCACACACGCAGCACCGCATGCACGCACAACGCATGCATTAGCACCACGCACACGCACGCACGCACGCACGCAGAGCATTTACACGCGCAAAACGGCTGCCCGCAACCCCACAACGCTCTATTATTAATAACACAACAAAAACAAAAAAAAAACATATACAAAAAAAAAAAAATAAAAATAACAAAAACAAACATATAACAAAACACATATAAAATAAAACATATAATAACAATAAAAAACAAAAAATAATAAAAAAAACATACACAAAACAACAAACAAAAAATAAAAAAAAAAAATATTAATATATATAACAAAAAAAAATAATAAAACAACACATAATAAAAAACACAAAAAAACACACAAAACAAAATACACAAATTTCACAAAACACACACACAAAAATAATTTATAAATTTATTATTTTACATATTTTATTTATATTAATATATATTTTTTAATAATTTATTTAAAAAATATAATATATAAAATAAATTTTATATATATATAAATATATTTTTTAAAAAATTTTTTTATTTAATTATTATAAAAAAAATATATATTATATTTTTAATTATATTATAAATAAAAAAAAATATAAATATATAATATTTTTAATTAAAATAATATATATAAAATATATAAAATAATATAAAATATATATAATTTTTTAACATATATAAAATATTATACAACAAATATTTATATTTTATAAAAATATTTTTTTAAATAAAATATTTATATATAATTAAAACAACAAAAAAATAATATATTTATAATATTTTTTTTAATATAAAAAAAAAAAAAAAAAAAAAAAATATAAAAAAATATTTAAATATAAAAAAAAAAAAATTTAATATTAAATATATATTTTAAAAAAATAAATATATAATTAACATACATATAAACATACAACACAAAATACAATAAAAATACATAAATATATATAATATAAACAACATATACAAAATAACATATATATAATATATATAAAAAAATAAAACAACAAAAAAAAAAACAACACAAAAACATATATATAATAAACAATATTTATATATATAATATAAAATATATATACATATATATATATATAAATATTATAATAAATATAAAAATTTATAATATAAAACAAAAACACAAAACACACACACAAAACAACACACAAAAACAACACACACACACAAAACAAACACACAACACACCAACAACACAACAACACACACACACACACACACACACACACACACACACACACACACACACACACACACACACACACACACACACACACACACACACACACACACACACACACACACACACACACACACACACACGTACTTCACGTTATATGGATTTTTATCACTTGAGTTAATAGCAATGTTAACAAACGCTTTAAAATTTCTAATCTGAAATAAGAGTGACGTAATCTAATTTTATTTGAAATTTCATAGAGCATCAGCATCGAGATTTTGAGATACAATCACCTTATCGTCTTCATTGAACGATTATATTGTAACAACCTATAAAGCAGCTAATAACTCCTGACAGTTTTTTATCAGACACTATTATTACATGGACATGAGGTTATCCCTAAATTAACTGGTTTCAGCACGGCTCTGGAAATGCTCTTCAAATCTTTCAGTTCGTTCACAGAAGTTGTACCGTGTTCATTTCCTTCAATTTTATTTGCATTCTGTTTCGAGATTGTAGTACGTTTTCTAATACATAAACAGAATCTTCAATACTGTGATGCGTGTAGCAACAAAACACGTTAGCTAGCTAGTTTCACCCCTACATTATTTTACATGCAAGCCTGACCTTATCATAAATACATCTGTCAAAAACCTAATTAAATACATACAATCGACTATTATTGCTTTAGCACGAGGAGCAAACGAAAACACCCATAAAATAAGGGTGAAAAAACGCGTCCTACACGTGGACGAGTAAATAACAAAAAATAATTAGGGATGAAATGGGCATCCGAAAAGAAACCATAGAGGTAAAAATACACGTGGGTGCGTAAAAAAATTAGGGGTTGAAAAAGGTCTCCGAAAAGAAACCATAAAATAAGGGTTGAAAATATGGTCTCCCACGTGGGGCATCCTTGTGTATCAATATCCAAGATGGCGGCCAAAGGTGTCTCACTACTACTATCACACAATATTAAAATTTTCTATATAGGTTTTGTTTTGCATTTTATTAGAATACATACAGATATTAAATTTTAAACACTAGATACTGGTTGGAATTTAAAAATAGAATACAAAAATAACTAAAAACGAACTATTCATTTACTAACCATGTTAAAATAAATGTTCAATTTTGACAATTGTTAATGTTTATGCCAGATGTTGATGGTTCACAAGAATTGGAGCTGTTACAAATATTTGATGTCACATTTAAATTTTCTTGCACTTGAGATGTAGATTGACCGGATATTTTTTTAAAAGTTTCTATTTTATTACTAATCGAATCGTCAATATAACCTTCAGAATATTAATACTTTTCCACCCTCCGTGTTTTTTCAGCTGTATCAATCACCACCACCATATACTAATAAAGTGGCAGAAGTACGGCGGAAACAATGCTCGGTATGTGAATTGTGATTCGGTAGGTCCAAATATTTGGCAATATTACTAGGGATTTTACCAATGGTATTCATTCCTACACATTGATTTTTACATCGTCCTTTGGAATAACGGAAGAATAAGCGACGTTCTAAACTATTATTTTGGCACTGTTTTCTTAAATCTATGTATTTTTACAGTATGTAACATAATCGATACCGTTTTCTGTTTTATCATTGATTTTTGTAAACATGCGGCTTTGTTTTGTTTTTGAGTTGGGGATGCGTATTATTAAGAGATGTTCCTTGTACTCTATATCATCAATTCTTAGTTTCACTAACTCATCTCGCTGGACCTGTATGAAGTTATCTTGGGATTCGGATTCGTTTTAGCTTTGGATTCGCTTGTTTACAGCAGATCAAACAAATATTGACGTAAAATTTTATTAAAGTTATAGACGTTAAATTTTAAACCATAACCTACAAAAATGAATGCTGTTACGTTATTGTAAAAAATACCTATGATCAGGGATTAATTAAAATTAATTATTCCCTCAATTTCCATAAATCAGAAGCAAGGAAAAATTATATATCGACAAGAAGAGGTATACCCATCCTATTTACTTTAATGGTTTCTGTCTACCACGTGACCTAATCTTGGACAATCGCCAAAGGTTTAAGAAGCAGTGGGGAACGTAGCAAATTTAATTATTTTATCTCCCACAGAGCGGCCATGAGAAAAAGTATTTCGATAAGGTGAGGTATATCCACCCTAATTTTGTTATGTGTTCCTCTCTACCACGTGTCCTACCATATACAATCGCCAAAAGTTTGAGAAGTAGTGGGGAATGTAGCAAATTTAATTATTTTATCTCCCACCGAGCGGCCGAGAAAAAATATATTTCGATAGGGAGAGGTATATATTTTATATGTTCCTCTCCATTACGTGTCCTATTATGTACAATCGCCAAAAGTTTGAGAAGTAGTGGGGATCGTAACAAAATTAATTATCTTTGTTCCCAACGATCATCCAAGACAAAAAATTTTATTTCGATAAAGAGAGGTATATCAAGCCTAATTTTTTATGTATTCCTCTCTATCACGTGTCCTATCATGGACAATCGCCAAAAGTTTGAGAAGTTGTGGGGATAGTAACAAAATTAATTATCTTAATTCCCACGATCAGCCAAGGCAAAAAATTATATTTCGATAAGGAGAGGTATATCCAGCCTAATTTTTTTATATCTGCCTCTTTATCACGTGTCCTATCATGTACAATCGCCAAAAGTTTGAGTAGTAGTGGGGAACATTGCAAAATTAATTATGATTCGACTATGTATAATAGTTATTAATGTGTTACGGGCATAATTAGGAGATTATAGCTTGAGGGAATACTTAAAGCCCAACGAAGGAGGGCTTTGTATTTCCCGATAGCCATAATCGTCTGTTATGATCGTGGTACATACAAGCGCAGCCCAGCGTACATGTATACATTACGTATATGTGCATGGTGGGACTAAGTATTAGTACAGCCAGGATAGTTACGGAAGGAATGAAGTTAGGGTTCTGAAGGGGACGATACTACCCTAGCATTCGTCTAAATAGCCGCACATGATGTGCGTTTTCGCAGTGATCAGGTTGCTGTATATGTATAAGGAAAACACCCTGAAAGAGTCTCATACAAGGTAGACGGTAACGGGGATCGAACCAGTTACCTCTCGAATGCTAAGTATATTGTGTTGCCACAGGTCCAACTAGCTCGGTTCTTAACAGGGAAAACAACTACATTTAATATTTCTAACAGCATTTGTTCTAAAGAAAATTCCTGTAATACATGATGATATTTACTTCTGCACTTTGAAAGTGCAATAATATTTTATAACTTTTTATTTTTATAACAAAACCTGTAAACCTTTTTCTACTTATTACATCATTTGCAAAATCTGAGTCAACAAATGTATTAATGACACTGTGAGTGTTTTTGTGAGCTTCATGTAATTATCTGTCATTTTAAGACGTTTTTTAAATACTTTCATTGCTGATCAATGTAATTATTTTGAAATTGGCTAAAGTAAGTAATATAATAATCTTAAGATTATATTCATTAGGGTTTTTGCATGGTTTTTATTTTCCTCATGTTGAACATCTCAGTTGTCTATACTGGTAAGTTCATTGTTTTGCGTTTTTCTCAATTGTTAAACCTACAAACGTTACAATTTCATTCTTGAATTCATTCATCTTAAATTTCTTAAATAATTCTGTCAATCTCATCATAACTTCTGCAAAACACAATTTAGTGTAGAGGAAGAACATGTATGTACTTTTACCTGTATAAATGACTTGTTATTTTACAATGAAAAATGTTGGGTCATTAAGGACAAACCGTGTTTAAATTTACTAAATTTTGCGGAAGGTGTCGCGTACATGTGGGACTCTTATAAAAAGTTGAATTTAGTTCTTAATGTTGTACTCAATGAATGTATCGAATTAGAATGTTTCGAAGAGCTATTACGATGTTTGTAAAAATATCAAACGGCGTAGGTGAATCGCCCCGTGCCTTTCAGTTGGGTCCGTTTCAGATTTTGTACTCGGCAAACATATGTGATAGTAAAACCCGTTTGGGATTGGCTAGTTTGTTTTGGCGGACTAGTTTTCGATGAAGTTAGGAAAGAAGCCTGCACGCACGTAAGGAAAAGTCACAGGGTATAGATCTGAAATTGGTAGTTAGTTACCGAATCCTTAGAGCGGCCGGTCGCATGCGTGAATTTATTTTGAAGGCATAAGTCCTGTACTAATGTATCTGGTGGATATATATATATATATATATATATATATATATATATATATATATATATATATATATATATATATATATATATATATATATATATATATACACACCCCTTGTCGTGGCCCCATTGGCGCAAAATTTGAATTTGTATTTAAGTTTCTGCGTTCTGCTTGGTTATGGCGGGGTATTTGAATTTGTTTTCTAATAAGGGGCACTACTTCTAACTTGTAAGACATATAGGGCTTTGCAACTCTAGCCCATAATTACAAATCCTACGACTGTCAATTTATCTTTAATGAAATCTTAAAAAGTCTCTCTGCATGGAATCCTAAAATCATATCTAACGGCACTAAAATCATGTCCCTAACCCTGACAATAACATAAAGTTCATTGATAGCCTAAACAAGCTTTATAAAGTGGTACGATGACGAAATTGCTAAGGACACTCGTCTCAATTCCAAAAACGAAATAATGCTATACTGTGTGCAAGACGTGAGTATTCTTAGGAAAGCCTGTCTCGAGCTTTGGAAGAGGTTTGTCGAAGAAAACAAGGTCGACTCGTTTAGAGAATGCTGCACGATCGCTGGTACGTGTAGTCTTGTTTTCCGCAGAAACTTTATTCGCGAGAATACTATTGGACTCGTCCCAAACGGTGGATACAGAATGGGTGATAGTCTATTCAATGGCTTCTTTGGTTCGAGCATTCTGAAGGCAGACGTAGTCAGCATGCCGGGAAAGGGCGTGAAGTACGGTTAAGAGAGGGTATCCTGGTTGATGGGTTTTGTCACGATACAAACACAGAATATCAGTTTCATGGCTGCTATTTCCACGGTTGTGAAAGGTGCTACCCCGATCAAGCTGGTAATAGTAAAAGCGACCCTAATACAGTGTTTTTGCGTCGTGAGAAGACTGTGGCAACAACACACAGGATACGCTCAATACTCTCAATGTCGTCTTGGCAGCTTACACAACCGCCAATGCCCGCCTGGTGCTGTACAACTACCTGGAAAAGTTTGCTGAATAGGTTCTGTGCTTTGATACAGACTCCGTGATTTTTACACAATGTGTAACACAAGGTGAGTGGGCTCCATCTGTCGGTGATTTCCTGGGTGACTTGACCGATGGGGTGGAGGCCTATGGAGTAGAATCACGGAGTTCGTAAGTGGAGGTTCTAAGAATTACTCTTAAAAATGAATACACAACCGTCTAAGGGCATCACCTTGAATGATAGAAATTCATAGATTGTTGATACATTAATACCTTTTTGGTATGATATATTAGACGGTTTAGTGTTAGACGGTATCGAACCCGTGTACGCACAAACAGACCGTACATTTATTAGGACCTCCGCTTATGAAGTTGTATCAAGGCCAGAGAGCTAGATTTACCAGGTGCAGTACAGTAAACGTCGCTGAAAGGAGGATGTTCTGATACGCTTCCTTACGGTTACGTGGTTCTCACACAGCTTTACGGTCGTGCTCCAGTCTGAAAAATCCCGTTCAGCAGCCACGTGACCATCCTTATCCCCATTCCTTACCTTTTATATTTTAGCCCTGTGATTTTAATTTTTAGATATATTTTAGCTTATAATACAGTATAACGGTGAAACTCTTTTGACTATTTTAACTGTTTTTGTCTTTACCATCTATATTTTAATCCAGTGATTTATTTTTAGATATATTTTAGTTTATAATACATGATAGCTGTAATCATAGGTCCTTTCAATAGTTTAACTGTTTTATCATTATCTTTTATATTTTAAACCTGTGTTTTTAAATTTAGATGTATATTTTAGATTATAACGGAGGACATCAGTAAAACTCTATTGTTATAGCCCTTTTTACTAACTTATTTCTTTCTATCAGCGTGTATGCAAAACTCTGCTTACCTGTCAATTTGAGTTGTAGTACAAACGACTTATCGTCAACGCCATGTAATGGTAAACATAGAATAAAATAACATTACTGTTTTTACGTTAGTAACATTCTAGTTGTAGTACCGTCTGCAATGAATTCACTTTGCTATGAGCGCACAATCGTGGATATTCTAGATTTTGAGGATTTAATGCTAAATTACTATTGCATAACGACGCCTGAAGATGATGCAATCGTTAAGGAGAAAGATAAAGAAAATGTGACTGAGAGCGGTGACGTAGTTGATGTTAGTAGTGAAGTGTAGGATATTTCGGAAGATCCACCAGGTAAGACGCAAACTGATGCTACATGAGATGTAATCTTTAAAATAGCATTACTTATAATAAATTATTATTATTAATAAACCCTTTATCTTTTACAGACGCCTCGAAGTCAAATGAGAAGGAAGCACTAACAGAAGATCTATCAAATAAGGAGAATACTGTTGATACTGATACATAAGATGTATTCTTAAAATACTATTACTTGTAATATATTATTATTTAAAAATCCTTTATCTTTTATTGGAGTTTATACTGTTAACAGAAAACATTCATTAGTCCATACACTGCTAGATGCCACCACAAATCAGTTCAAATTTTTGGACATGGGGCGAAGCCCTGAGAGCAAGCTCCAAAGACCGATACCTGTCTTACAAGTTAGGATTACTGTCACTTATTAGAATATGAATCCAAATTCCTGCCACAACCAACCAGAATGCATATAATTAACTACAAATTTCGGGCCTCGAGCGAAGCCTCGAGAGCAAGTCCTACACCCGTCTTACAAATTAGCATTAAGGGCACCTTATTAGAATAAAAAATCAAATTTTCCGACAAACAAAAGGTCGAGGGTCTTGATTATAACTCATAAGTAAAAGGGTTATGATGATACAAACTAATTATAACAAAATGGCCTAGGGTCTTGATTATGACTCATAATTAAAAGGGTTATGATGATACAACTTGTGTGTGTGTGTGTGTGTGTGTGTGTGTGTGTGTGTGTGTGTGTGTGTGTGTGTGTGTGTGTGTGTGTGTGTGTGTGTGTGTGTGTGTGTGTGTGTGTGTGTGTGTGTGTGTGTGTGTGTGTGTGTGTGTGTGTGTGTGTGTGTGTGTGTGTGTGTGTGCTGTGGTGTGTGGTGTGTGAGGTGGTGTGAGTGTGTGTGTGGTGTGTGTGTGTTCGTGTGTGTCGTGTGCGTGTGCGTGTGTGCGTGGTGTGTGTGTGTGTGTGTGTGTGTGTGTGGATGTATGTTAGTATCTACGATAACTCCAGAACGAAAATACGTACGTACTTAAAGTTTCGTATTTAATCTTTTTTATCAAACAGTTCTGAAACAGCTGATTATTTCAAAGATGTAAAAATACCGAGATATAGACCTTAAACATATCGATTATGTTCTAGTCAATTTTTTGGTGTGAAGCGTAATTTAGCGGCAAAAGATTCCTAAGGTAGAATTTAAGTGTTAGATCAAATTTTTTGAATATCTGAATAATGATTAATTTTATAAGAAAAGGTGTAGTCATATTTTTTTTAAGAAAATTTAATTTCACATAACTTTTTTTTATAAAGTTTCTTAATATAACGCAAGGTAAGTCTAAAAATTAATTAAATATGAACGAAAATGGTTAAATTGTATTATTGATGTCTAGAAACGTCTGTTTGACATAGATAATTGTTTTTGTTTTTACAATGTTGCCTATTTTCGTAATGAACTTATTATAAAGGCGGTTGCATAATTGTAATAAAAAAAATGTTATGAAAATTATTGCGTTTTTTATAATTTCTATTTTGAAGGTTGGAATGTCGTGTGGTGTTCCACACCAGTAATTTAAATTAACAATACATAACTTATAAGAAAATATTAATTGTTTTTTTACTTTACAATTACTTGCAATTTTAGCAGTAGCATTAAAATTGCGACGACACTCTCCTAAAGTTAAATACATGTCTGCATACTCAGCAAAACTGTACTCTATACTGCTAATTTGGGGAATCTAACAGAAAAATGATAATAGAAACGTACACTCAATGGTAAAATGATTTCGTAACTGTTGGTTATTGAAACATCGGAAACTGGCGGTGTAGGAGATCAGCGTACACCGGAGATCATTTAAAATATTGCTTCACATTTACAGTTACTGCTTAACAATGTTATCCAATGTAATACGAATATTATACAGGGTGATTTCAATTTAATACACCTAACTTCAGGAGCGGATTCCTTACTGAAAAATAACTATAGTTTGCCATATAAACAATATTCTTTGAAGGCTTCGTTTTTGAGATACAGAGTCTTAAACTTTTCCTAAAAATATCAATCGTCATAACGATTTATTAAAATAATTCAAAATTTTAGGTGGTATTTCTAATAAGGGTCTTTTATAATTCTAAGTTTACTTCGATAGATTATGTAAGCTAGTGGCGGAGAAACAGGGTTGTCATTACTTTTTTCAAAAAACTTGTACACCACTGACGTTTTTCTCATTTGGAAAAAAATTTTGAATTGTGCGATCATTTTTAGGTAATTTGGTATAAAGGTATTTTTTATAAAATGTACCAATTTCCAGCTATTTGTTATTTTGTGCGAAGCTACATACGCACTTATTATTGTAAGTTTAGCAAATGAAATAATTTAAACTCAATTTTTTTTATTTTACCAAATTAATATTACTTAATAACAATGAAATAATGCACAGTTTACAACAGCTGTTCAAACTGATATCCTTTAGTTAGGCGTATTAAAGTGAAATCATCCTATATATAATTTTATGAGAAAATGAGGTTAAATAAAACGCCTGATCTACGTATCTTTTATGAACGTATCTTTTATGGAATATCATTTCCACTTCTAGTGTCAATGGAAGTTAAGCAATTAACTCAGTATTGTTTCTCGAAATTACTGTGCAATTAAATTACAATTACTATAATATTACAAATTGATATTATTGAAATGTAAAGCTTTCTTTTAACAATGATTAATTTAGAATACAATGAGTATTAGTTGAACTTATTGTAATTACTTTGCATATATTGTAAATGCTTGATGATAGTCAGTTTACTTGCATTGCCAGTATACCACATTTGGTTAAATTTTAGAAAATTGACGTAAAATAATATATTTTAAGTGTTCAAATCCGAAATAACAGATCGCTCTAAATTAATTTTATTATTTGACTGTTTCTTTAATAGTTATTATTGTTAGAGCATAATATTATTCATAATATGCTCGTGCTTTTCTTATATTGTGTACCTACTAACAGGGAAAGTACTAAATTATAATTTATCCTGCAGCAACTAGTAGTACTTCGAGGATGGGCTATTTCCCGGGGTGTACTATTGTCAGTACACGCATTGAAATTCTCTGTTCTGCTACGTTTCACCTGTGCGAGATTTCCAAGCTTACGATGGTCGGCCTGTACAGAAAACATAAACACAAATACACCAAAATTACACAATCTGAAGATAAAGAAGACAAGACAATTCAACACGGTTTTTGATTAGCAAATTGTGACAGAAATGTCAGTAAAAGTGAAATTACTAGAAAAAAGTACCCAAAAGCTTACGATTCTTTTAAAATGTGAAAATTGTAGTGCACATTTTTGTAAAACTCAATCACTGCAGAAACTTTAAATTTCTGATGGAAATTCTAGGTAAACCAAAGGTACGATGATTACAATAATTACAGAATGTTGATTTTTTTGTTGATTAAACTACAACAAAAAATATTATTTCATAAAAATATCGCATACTAATCAAAACCCTCAACTATGAGGTTAACGGCAATAAGACTTTATTGCTCCGTTTTCTATACAGAATCCGACGTTTAGGATTCAACCTGTATATGTGAAAGTATCCAAATAACCAGGACGACGACGAATTTCCTAGCTTCAAAACTTAAAAAGTGGTTCAATGTGATCTCGACTGGACAGTTCCGTACAGCCTCCAACAACGTAAAAATAACCATGCTAGTCGCCAACATTCGGAACGGATAGGTACCGCAAGTAGAAGAATCCAGATAACGTCTTACTACTTTGATTTTATGAATAGACAGGGTGTGATCAATAATACGATAACGTATATGTGTCAATATTTACTTAAGCTTTAGCTAATTTTATTTATTTTTAGTATTAGTTGAACTTAAAAATTTTCAAAATTGAATTAACGTGTATGTGGTTGTGTTTTGGGGTTAAGATAAATTTATTAAGATTATTGGGACAAAATATAGCGTATCTACTCTTTTAAAGTGAAAGTGTTGGCTGATTGAGGTTGAATTGTGTATATTATCTAGTAGACTACAATTCTGTTTTCCACAGTCATGTAGTATTAATCTTTGAATTCGTGTAGTTCTATTTCTTTCAGAGAAATTTGTGTGGTGACGGCCGGAGACGTCTTATATCGAACCCGCTCATCTATATTGCAGTTACCTTGGAAACACGCTTACTTTGGTAAGCCTTTGCGATACCTAGCGCGGTCTAACACTTAGGACCCCGTTTTAAACAATAAAGGGGTTTTGATGATTTGTAAACCAAATCATTATTTGATTTTACACCTAACTGTTGCATGTACCGGACGAGTCAACGATAGAGTAAAGTAAACTGGTGCTTTATGGGTAAACGTTGCAATAAAATGTTATCATGTTATATGGCTAGTAAGTTTATATTTAAATTATTCTTGACTGTAGAGTGTTCCAAAAAAAGGTGGGCATGACAGAGTCGGGAATTTATAAAATTAATTGTAAAAATTGCGAACAAATATATATGGGGGAAACTAAACCATCCATCAAAATTCGGTTTAAAGAACATTTAGCTCATATAAAATACAAACGTCTGCCATGGCCCTACATGTGTTTAATAAAAGTCATGTAGTAGGAATCAAACATGTTAGTAATAAGGACAAACTTAATTGGTATGAAAGTTCAAAATCAAATTCCAATGAATAATGACGATAAAGGACCTTTAGGCTGCTCAGAACTCACCAGATAAGTAACGAAGTGTTATTCTCTGATGGTATGTATATTAGAAATTACTTTAGTTCATCCCAGTCAATCGGTGATGATAACTTAGCTATTGAAACGCGTTCGGTATTTTGATACTTGGGTGTATTTTGTTTGTTAGCAATAATGATCTATGTCAGATGGACGTTTACAACTTTATGCCAGATAGAGGTTAATAGAAATATAGATTCTAACAGATATTGTTGGTGTGTGCAGAGATCAGTGTTAATTATTGTCAGTTGAGGCAAAGTAATTATTGTAAGTAATGGTATCACTTCAAACTTCACAGCATTGTAGTTTCTTTCCTATTGGACCTGAAAAGCAGCGAGGCCCTGTAGTTTGACCATCTAAATGCATCAACAAGTGACGTTCGTTGGCATGAATTTGGCAAATAAAGCAGTGCATGGGTTTGTTAAAATGTTCCTCCAAAAGACGTACGACACCTCCCCTCGATCCGGTGTTGACTGCGTTGCCGTCGCATCCAAGAACTGATAAAAGAGACAGGTGAACCGACTTATCGTTCAAACTCTTAACAATGCTATTTTTTATGTCAATTGCAGATCCCGAATTGCATGCGATATGGTCAAAATATTTATTTCCAGGCTCTGATACAAGAACACAGTGTTTCTCGACCTGGGCCTTTCGATAGTACTTTGAGCCTTTCTTTTCTTGAGAAAGAGTTTGACGTTTCCTACCGTCGAAATAAAGTCCAAGCAATGGCGCCATTTCATCTTGTTTTATCTACTGGTTCCGCTTCCTGGTTCTTTCGCGTCTTATTTTTGAACCGTCTAAGACGGTAAGAGGGTAGAAGGGCAGCAGACCTATCCGACACTCCAGTACGATCGCATCCAGGGCTAGAGAAGGTAGTAAAATTCGTTTTGATTTCGTCGATGCTTGTGGCAAATGAATTGAATGTGGTGGAATTTCAACTTCAAGTTCTCCTTCTGATTCTTCTAGTATGTTTGGTTCCGCTTCAATGGGCTGTGACGAAAGGCTTTGTTGTGGTCAGTCTGCTTCCACCATTTCTTCGGATTGAGTTAGTTTATTAGAACAAGAAGCCTCCTTTAATTTTTAGCTAAACTGAACGGATGCTCTTGCCTTTCTAGCCTCTTTTTTCTGGTTCTTCTTAGTAGTGACTAAATCAAGGGACCCCATAATCATTTTCTTTGTTGTTCTCTGGTCAATTAAAAATTCTCTTCCTTGTTTCGGCACTCGGTGAGCTTTAACACAATCGCAGTTTGTAAGCCTTCATTAGGGATCTGTATTTATCGTGGTACGCGCAAATTATTTGCAATATTCTTTTGTGGCTAACCGTCGGGATGGATGCTTTTTCCAACAGTTTTTCAGTTTCGAGCGCAACTGCTTTCATTTTTGAGTACGGCTTTAATACATTTTTGACATGGACAAAATTCCTCATTACGTCACAGTAGGATGGTAAATAAATTGGGCTCAACCCCTCGGGAGCTGCAAATATTGGACAAGTGGTGATTTTTCTGGTCTTAACTTGAGCCATTATTAATCTGTAACAATAATTCACATCAAATTTAAAATATTAATAAATAAATAGGAAATGATTTTTACGCAAATATTCGATTTTTCAAAACCTCGAGGCACGTCTAAACGTTGAGCTAGGCAAAATATATTTTGCACAGTTGTTTAGGGAAATACTCATTAACTTTTCTCGGGTATTACATTCTATTAACAAAATTTTTAAAAAAATTTATTTTTGCGAATATTTTCGAAATTCAGAAATCTTGAGGCATCTTTAAACTTTGAGCTAGCCAAAAAATATTTTGCAGGGTTGTTTTAATGAACATACTCCAACTTTTCTTAGGTAATCCATTCCATTCCAGAAAATTTTATTTTTCACTCCACCCTAATGGACATACCATTGAATAATTACATATTACTAAACATACTTTATTGAAATACATTTTGATTACAACCAAAAATTTGATAAGAAAGTTATGTTCATTGCCTTTGCCCTAAGGTGTGGTTTTTTAACGCCATTTTGTGTGGTGTAAAATATATTTTAGAAAATTTCTCTGGTCGCTGTCTTCTCGGTGTAAATCACTATTTCTTGATTTGCGGATGTAAAAAAATGTTACACTCACATGGTTAGCTCGGTTTTCTTTAATCTCGTTATAACCAGAATCTTTATTTTAGGCTTAAAATGCTATATTTAAATTAAAAGAAGTATATTTAAGCAGTTCGTGGTAAATTATCACATATAACTCGTCTTCGATCTATAGAGGTAAAACAACGTTATAGAAATAAATTGCGATTATATATCTTACCTTATTTCTAGCTTTCTGCTTTTAGTGTACATTTCGTTTTGCTTTTGGTGTTGCTACGATGTGCTCTTAACTGGGACTGCTCGTAAATGACTACTGGTAGCTGTGCTGCAATTACGTGGATGGAATTATAACTGTACTAACTAAAATTCAAGTATTCGTTCCACAACCTAAGGGTCAGACTTTTCCTTTATCGCGTATATTAATAAACATTGTATTGTCGGTGCATTAATATGATTCAACGGAATCCAGAGCTTCAAACCCAAATTTTATGGACTGATGAAACCAAATTTGCTATCTGCGGTATGTTCAATAGACACAATGAACATTTGTGGATGCAGGAAAATCTTAGGATACTTCGTGAAAGACGGCCTCAAGGAAATTTGAATTCAATGTTTAGTGCGGAATTATAGGATCGCGAATTCTTGGACCTTCCGTTTACTATGAAAATTTGACAGCCCAGCGTTATCTCGAGTTTCTCCAAAGTGAATTGCAAGATATGTTGGATATATGCAGAAGTAGTGACGTATGTAACTACTAACTGAACTTCGCCCAGTTGGTTACATGCACATGCATACTTATATAGGTAATTTTATACAATTTCATGTAACTGTAACTGTGTGCATCAAACTAATAAAAGGCAT